>PVJC01043751.1:0-14391 GCA_004026665.1 Murina feae
GTTCTTAGCATTTGCAGGAGTATGGATGGAGCTGGAGAACATAATGCTAAGTGAAATAAGCCAGTCAATGAAAGAAAAATACCACATGTCCTCACTCATCTATGGATAATAATAACCATTATAAACTGGTGAACAAAAATAGATGCAGAAGCAGAGCAACATCAAACAGACTGTCAAATTACAGCAACAAGGACAGGGACGTTGGCAGGGGGCGGGGTAACAGATCAGCCAAGGGACTTTTGTGTGAGCATTTAAGCATAACCAATGGACACAAAACACTGGGGGTAGGGGAGGCGGGCAGAAGGGCAGGGGGAAAAAAGCAATATATGTACTAATCTGTGTAAAGCTTTATGTAATTTTAAAAAATGTAAAAAAAAAAAATTTAAAAAAGAAATTAACTGTAAAAAAAAGGTAAAATTATTAAGACTCAAAACAACAACAAAAAAATTTGGCTGGTCTGAGTGCAGTGGTGTCTTAATTGATCAGAGTCAGTATAGTCTATCTTACTTCTTATCCAACCTTCCAGGCCGCTGGCTTCAACTGTTCCTTTCCTTCTCTTTTTCTTTTCTCTTGGATAACAGCCCATTCTAGCATTCCCTCCCACTTTCACTTACAAAAAAATCTCAACCACTCAGTGCCATGGTGACTATCTTCTCAGCTTGGAGCATGACTGGGAAAGAGAATCTCATATCCTTTAATCCACCTCTTCTCCTTGTACCTTTCAGCTACAATCCCATGATCAGAGATTTTTCTTCCTTTGTGGGGAAAACACATACATCTGTCTCCCCATCAGCTGGACAGGAACCTGAACTCTCATCTCTCACCCAATGTAGATGTAGCCCCTAATAATCAGTCTTTACTGTACCCAGAACCCATCATATCTGACACAAAAGAGGAGTCCAGATAATCCCTCTTCTAATATTCCTGGGCATCACAACAGAGGTTGGAACTGCCATAAGAAGCTTAAACACTGCTCTACCTATTTTGAAACCCTGTCCTAGGACCTAGAAATCTGTAGATGCCCAGCAAGGGGCAAAACTGGGAAAACAAGAACCTCTCCCCCAGGGTAACCTATTCTCCCCTTTCATATCACTAGTGAAGCAACTAAGACCCCCTATTCTTTCCCCCCCCTGAAAATAATATCTAGGTCTTAGTTGTATTCAGTTCCAAGCCCATAAAAGCAGCAAAACTAGACAAGTGATGCTGTGGCAGCCTCAGGACCAGCTTTTACCTCCCAAGTTATTCAACAGGTCTACTTTTAAACCTTCACCAACCAGTCTCTCAGGGAGATCATGCTGCCACAACCCTTCTCTCTAACCAGAGGAACCGATACAACATTCAAGCTGAGTACAGTCAAAGGCTAACCCCCTGTGATCTCGATGTCTAGACTCAGCAGGAAGTAATTACAGAAAATATGACCTTTGTCCTTATTCCATAAAACAAAAAAGCTGGAATGTTAAGTTTGAAGGAGCAATTGGATTGATATGCCTCCCCTGGGAACTTATTTTTCAGGTCATTTCACTATGGACATTCCCTTTGAGGACAGTTCACTTGCAATGACCACATTCCATTATCTCCCTTCTGTGTATGCATAAAGAAGTCTCTGCCCAGAAAAAAAGCCCACCAAACGTTCTCTAAAAGCCACTGATTCCTGTCACTAGGTGCTGGAGCTATCCAGACTCAGACCCTTGGTGTGGGGATGATCATAATCTCTCACCATTCTGGCGTCAAGAATTCCTCCTTTGACAACCTAACAGAGTCCTGAAATTATAATTTACTGTCTTCACCTCTCTCCTGATTTAATAAGCAGTTCCCATGACCCCAATGTCTTACTCATGATGATTCATGATTTTGTTCCATAAAACTCCTTGTCTGTAAACCACAGAAGAGTTCAGGTTTTTGAGTATTAATTACCTTCCCATTCTCCTGAATGGTGTCATTCATAAGAAAATAGCCAATTTTTCTCCACTACATTGTTTGTTAATTTATTGATTGATTACAGTATTACATATGTGTCCTTATCCCCCATCTCTCCCACCTTGCCCACTCCTGCCCTCACCCCCCTGTTGTATGTGTCCATTCGTTAGGCTTATATACATGCATAAAAGTCCTTTGGTTGATCTCTCCCCCTTACCACGACCCTACTCTACCTTCCCTCTGAGGTTTGAAGGTCTGATCAATACTTCTCTGTTTCTGGATCTGTTTTTGTTCATCAGTTTATGTTGTTCATTATATTCCATAAATGAGTGATATCATGTCATATTTATCTTTCTCTGACTGGCTTATTCCACTCAGCATAATGCTCTCCAGTTCTATCCATGCTATGGCAAATGGTAAGAATTCCTTCTTACTTACCACAGAATAGTATTCCATTGTATAGATGGACCGCAGTTTTTTAATCCACTCATCTGATGATGGGCAAATAGGCTGTTTCCAAATCTTAGCTATGGTGAATTGTGCAGCTATGAATATAGGGGTGCATATATCCTTTCTGATTGGTGTTTCTAGCTTCTTGGGATATATTCCTAGAAGTGAGATCACTGGGTCAAATGTGAGTTCCATTTTTAACTTTTTTGAGGCAACTTCATACTGTTCTCCACAGTGGTTTTACATGTCTGCATTCCCACCAGCAGTGAAAAAGCGTTCTGTTTTCTCTGCATCCTCGCCAGAACTTGTCATTTGTTGATTTGTTGATAATATAGCCATTCTGAAAGGTCTGAGATGGTACCTCATTGTCATTTTGATTTGCATCTCTCTCAGATAATTAGTGACTTTGAGCATGTGTTCATATATCTCCTGGCCTTACTTCTTTCTTCTTTCAAAAAGTATCTGTTTAAGTCCACTGCCAAATTTTTAATTGGGCTGTTTAACTTCCTTTTGTTATGTTGTATGAGTTCCCTGTAAATGTTGGAGATTAAACCCTTAGCGGTGATAATATTGGCAAATATGTTCTCCCATGCAGTGGGTTTTTTGTTGTTTTGTTGATGGTTTCTTTTGCCATGCAAAAGCTTTTTGTTTTGATATAGTCCCATTTGTTTATTTTCTCTTTAGTTTCCATTGCCGTAGGAGCTGTATTAGTCAAGAAATTGCTTCGGCATATATCTGATATTTTGCTGCCTGTGGATTTCTCTAGTATTTTTATGATTTCTCATCTTACATTTAAGTCCTTTATCCATTGTGAGGTTTTTTTTAGTGTGTGTATGGTGTAAGTTGGTGTTCTAGTTTCATTTTTTTGCATGTATCTGTCCAATTTTCCCAAACACCATTTATTGAAGAGACTGTCTTGACTCCATTGTATGTTCATGCCCAAATATTCATTGAGCATAGTGGTCTGGGTCGATTTCTGGGTTCTCTATTCTATTCCATTGATTTATATGTATATTCTTATTCCAGTACTGGCAGTTTTGAGAACAGTGGCTTTGTAATACAACTTGATATCTGATATTTAGATCCTACCTACTTTGTTCTTCTTTCTCAGGATTCCTGCAGCTATTCAGGGTCTTTTTTATTCCAGATGAATTTTTGGAAATTTCATTCTAGGTCTGTGAAATATGCCATTGTTATTTTAATGGGGAATTCATTGAATCTATAGATTGCTTTGGGTAGTGTGGACATCTTGATGATGTTGATTCTACCAATCCATGAACAAAGTATATTCTTTTATCTATTCATGGCTTCCTCTGTATCTTTTTTCACTGTCCTATAGTTTTCTGCTTATAGGTCTTTTACTTTATTAGTTAAGTTTATTCCTAAACATCTTAATTTTTTGGTGTGATGGTAATTTGTGTTGATTTTTTTAGTCTCTCTTTCTATAAGTTCACTATTGGTGTTCATAGTATTTTTTAACAATTATTTTTATTTCTGTAGAGTCTATTGTTATTTTGCCTCTTTCATTTCTGATTTTGCTTATTTGTTTCCTCTCTCTTTCCTTCTTGGTGAGCCTGGCTAGAAGTTCACCCATCTTGTTTATCCTTTCAAACAACCAGCCCTTGGGTTCATTGATCTTTTGTATTATTTTTCTGTTTGTTTGTTTGTTCTCTATGTCATTTATTCCTGCTCTGACCTTTATTATCTCCTTCCTTCTGCTCAATCAGGGCTTTTCTTGTTGCTCTCTTTCTAATTATTTAAGTTGTAGAGTTAGATGATTTACTACCATTTTTTCTTTCTTTCTTTTTTTTTTTTTTTTTGAGGTAGGACTGTAGAGCTATAACTTCCCTCTCAGAACTGCTTTCATTGTGTCCCATAGATTTTGGATTGTAGTGCTTTTATTGTCATTAGTTTTCAGGATGTTTTTAATTTCTTTTTTTTAATATATTTTATTGATTTTTTACAGAGAGGAAGGGAAAGGGATAGAGAGTTAGAAACATCGATGAGAGAGAAACATTGATCAGCTACCTCCTGCACACCTCCTACTGGGGATGTGCCTGCAACCAAGGTACATGCCCTTGACCAAAATTGAACCTGGGACCTTTCAGTCTGCAGGCTGATGCTCTATCCACTGAGCCAAACCAGTCAAGCCCCTTGGGGGCTGCAGGAATTGGGCTGAAACTGGCTCTCTGACATCCCCCAAGGGGTCCTGGATTGCCAGAGGGTGCAGGCTAGACTGAGGGACCCCACCAGTGCATGAATCGATGCACCAGGCTTCTAATTTCATATAATACTGGTTTGGTGGTGATGAATTCCTTTAGCTTTTTCTTATCTGTGAAGCTCTTTATCTGACCTTCAATTCTGAATGATAGCTTTGCTGGGTAAAATAATCTTGGTTGTAGGTTCTTGCTATTCATCACTTTGAATATTTCTTACCACTCCCTTCTGGCCTGCATAGTTTCTATTGAGAAATAAGCTGACAATATTATGGGTACTCCCTTGTAGATAGCTAACTATTTTTCTCTTGCTGCTTTTAAGATTCTCCCTTTGTCTTTTGTTTTTGGCATTTTAATTATGATGAATCTTGGTCTGATCCTCTTTGGATTCCTCTTGTTTGTGCTTCCTGGACTTGTAAGTTTATTTCTTTCACCAAATAAGGGAATTTTTCTGTTATTATTTCTTAAAATAGGTTTTCAATAATTTGCTCTCTCTCTTTTTCTGGTACCTCTATAATTTGGATGTTGGTAAGCTTGAAGTTGTCCCAGAGGCTCCTTATACTACCTTCATATTTTTGGATTTTTTTTCCTTTTGCTTTTCTGGCTGGGTGTTTTTTGCTTCTTCGTATTTCAAATTGTTGACTTGAATCTTGCAATCCTCTAGTCTGCTGTTGGATCTCTGTACATTATTTTTTATTTCAGTCAGTGTATGCTTAATTTCTAGTTGGTCCTTTTTTATATCCTTAAGGGTCTGACTAAATTTATTAGTGGTTTCTAGAAAATTCTTGTAAAACCTTATAACCTTGGTTTTGAACTGAATATCTGGTAGTTTTCTTTCCTCCATTTCTGTCATTTGTGACCTGTTTCTTTGTCTCCACATTTTGGCTGCTTCCCTGTGTTGATAGAGTGGCTTTGTGTGCTAGGTGTCCTACAGGGCCCAGTGGATCAGCCAGCCTGAGGGGACACTCTTGGTGCACCCCTTTGTGGGCTGTGTGCACAGTCTTGTTTTAGTTAAGCCTTGATTGTTGTTGGTATCCATGGGAGGAATTGACCTCAAGGCAAATTGGCTGTGAGAATCAGCTGTGTCTAGGGTGGGAGAACTTCTGTGCTGGAGATACCCTTATGGAGCAAGACTTGCTTCCGTCAGGCTTTGGTGCTCACTGAGTCTGCCCTCCTGAGTTTGTCCTTTATGGATCTGAGGAGTTGTAATCTAGATGGTCCTACTTTGACCACTGGGTACACTGGCTCTTGTATCTCTAAGGAGGTGCTAATTTAGCCTCTGCCTGAGGCTACCCAGCAGGAGCTATGGAGAGATCTGCAGATTCCTCTTCCTTGTTTGGGGTTTGGAGGTGCCCAGATGTGGCCCAGCTGTGAAGCAATGTAGGTTCCTGTGGGATCCTGTGCCTTCTTTTGGATGTTCTGGATCTGTCTGACCCAGATGCAGTTTGTTAGGTAATTTTAGATTGCAAAGGGCCTGGCCATTCATGTGCAAAAGCCTCTGCACACAACTTGGATGGGGCAGGGTCTCAGGAAATCAACATGGCGGAAAAAACAGCTATGGCTGATCCTCAGCCCTGCCCTAAGAAGCCCCAGGTCTCAGAGTCCCACGGTAATCACTGCAAGCACCTCTGAGAGAAAGCCACCCTCAAATTCTGCCCAATGCCAGACAGACCAGTTTCTCTGCGTATGAGTCTGAGTCCCCAGAGACTCGCCCAGAACAGGAGTTCAGAGCAGTCAGGAGCTTGTGTCTCCCTCCCAATTGAAAAAGGCAACTGTGTCCTCAGTTGCCAGCCCTTCTGCATGCCTCTGCACTGTACTTCTGCACCTTCCCTGAGTCTCAGTGTGCTTTTTTATTTACTTCTAATTGTAGAATTTCCACTCAGCCAGCCTTCCTGTGGTTCTGGATGATTTCAGTTTTGTCTTAGTTGTAGTTTTCAAGTGGTTTTGAGAGGCAGCAATTTCAGTGTTTACCTATGCTGCCATGTTGGATTCTCCCTTAAAATTCTTTATTGTTTAAAGTATTACATAAGTCTTCCTTTTACCCCATTTATCTCTCCCTGGCTGCCCCACCCTCAGCACATTTTCTCACCTCCTACCTCCACTGTCTATGTCCAGTGGTTAGGCTCATATACATGCATAAAAATCCTTTCATTGATCTCTTATCCCCTCACCCCACTTTTCCTCATAGATTGGACAGTCTGTTCAATGATTCTATGATTCTGGTTCTATTTTTGTTCATCAGTGTATGTGGTTCATTATATTCCACAAATGAGTGAGATAATATGATATTTCTCTTTCTCTGACTGGCTTATTTCGCTTAGTATAATGTTTTCCAGTTCCACCTATGCTGTTGCAAATGGTAAGAATTCCTTCTTTTTTATAGCAGGGTAGTAGATGTACCACAGTTTCCTAATCTACTCATCTGATGATGTGCACTTAGGCTATTTCCAATCTTAGCTATTGTAAATTGTGTTGCTATGAACATAGGGGTGCATTTATCCTTTCTGATTGGTGTTTCTCTTTTCTTGGGCTATATTTCTATAAATGTGATTAATGGGTCAAATAGAAGTTCTATTTTTAATATTTTGAGGAAATGCCATATTGTCCATAATGGCTGCACCAGATTGCATTCCCACCAGCAGTGCAAGAGGGTTCCTTTTTCTCCACATCTTTGCCAGCACTTGTCATTTGTTGATTTGTTGATGATAGCCATTCTGGCAGGTATGAGATGGTATTTCATTGTTGTTTCGATTTGCATTTCTCCGATGATTACTGACCTATACTCAGAAAATTACAGGGCAATGAAAAAAGAGATAGAGGAAGACATAAACAAATAGAAAAATATACCATGTCCATGGATTGGTAGAATCAATATCATTAGGATGCCCATACGACCCAAAGTAATCTATAAATTAAATGCAATATCCACTAAAATACCAATGGCATATTTCAAAAACCTAGAACAAATTCACCAAAAATTAATCAGGAATAAAAAGGACCCCAGATAGCTGCAGTCATCTTGAGAAAGAACAAAGCTGGAGGGATCACAATACCAGATATCAAGCTATATTACAAAGCACTGTTCTCAAATCTGTGTGGTACTGGCACAATAATAGACATATAGGCCAATGGAACAGAACAGAAAACCCAGAAATTGACACCAGCCATTACGCTGAACTAATATTTGACAAAGGAGGCAAGAGCATACAATGTAATCAAGACAGTCTCTTCAATAAATGGTGCTGGGAAAATTGGACAGAAAACATACAAAAAAAAATGAAACTAACCCACCAATTTACACCATACACAAAAATAAATTCAAAATGGATAAAGGACTTAAATGTAAGATGGGAAACTATAAAAATCCTAGAAGCCATATGCAGCAAAATAGCAGACATATGCCATAGCAATATCTTTATCGTTACAGCTCATAGGGCAATGGAAACTAAGAAGAATATAAACAAATGGGACCACATTAAAATAAAAAGTTTCTGCACAGCAAAAGAAACCATCAACACAACAACAAGAAAGCCCACTGCCAATGCTATTTCAGATAAGGGTTTAATCTCTAAAATTTATAGGGAACTCTTACAACTTAACAAAAGGAAGATAAACAATCCAATCAAAAAATGGGCAAAAACCTAAATATACATTTTTCAAAAGAGGACATACAGAAAATCAAGAGACATATGAAAACATGCTTAACATTGCCTTTTAAACTGGCTATAGGTAGAAGGCTTCTGAGCTTGTGAGGAAATATCAACAAGATGAAAGAATGAATCATTCTTCCTAAAATTATTTATAGTGCCAAGGGCTTTGGAAAATTGATATCAACTGTTACAAGTTATCAGCATTTTCTAACACTTACTTTGAGTTTGTATTTTTTTATTTTTAATCCGCTAAGTAATTTTATTATTGAAGAAGCTATTAGCACTGGGGACTGAGAAGTTGTTCTTGATTTATTAAGTAGGCATAGATGCCAGCTCATTCTAACATACCACCTAGTGTAATGGCCTCCCAAGCTTTGAGAAAAAGTTCACAATTTTGTAATTACTTAAGGGAAAGTGGAATACCATTTCTAGCTATTTCTTGGGACCAATTTCTCCATTTTATTTGCAGAAACAGCCTTATCACATTAATTAGCATTCAAGGAATATTTTTGTGTTTTACAACTACTAGAGTATGATTTTTTAAAAATCAATGTTGGAGAATAAGTCTAATTTTATGTATTCATAAAATCTCAGCCTGAGTCTCCTAGCAGGATCCTCAAACCATGGGTATTCAACAAGAAAGAACATAGGGGCTTCTATGATACTGAACCAGGGCTGAGTTTTCATTTAATCATTCTTAAGAAATTAAAGGACACTTTGGGATTAAATGGCTAACTTTTAAGTAGGAGTTCCTCAATATATTGGCCAATTAGCATTTACATTGCTTCATGTAAAAGGAAAAGGAATAACTGAGAAAAAAATCTTCCTTATTAGTTAAAAAGGTAAACCAGAAATATAAAATTGTGAAATAAGCATGTTATTTTAGGAAAGGGAAGGAGTTTTTTTAAAAGACCCAAAATATTTAATTATGCTCACGATTTGAGCTTTAATTGGTAATATTAGCTCAATTGGTTGATATTTGAAGTCGTTTTCTAATTATATATCCTATCTAATAAAAGAGTAATATGCAAATTAGGCATCACTCCATCACAAAGATGGCCAAGCCCATAGCCACAAGATGGAGGTGCCCAGTCCCCTCACCCCCACTGCTGCCCGCAGCCCTGGTCCCAAGTGGCGGCTTCTCCTTTGCACCTGGTGCACCGTGACTGTTCCAGGAGAGCCAGCTGAGCGTGGTCAGGGTCCCAGGCAAGGCTGACGCCTTGCTGGCCAGGCTGGGCTAGCACAGGGTGGCAGGTGTTGGGGATAGGCCAGATGAGGGGGTGGCTGAGGCCGGGCCAGGCACCACAGGCAGGCTGTGCAGGTCCTGGAGGAATGGCCTGGAGGGCAAGGGAGCTCAGTGCAGCTGCCTCCACTCAGCCATTGGGTGGAGGTGGTGGTGGCAGTGGTGCTATCAGGTGGCTGGGGCTTAGAGTCCAGAGCACTACCTGTGGGGCCATTCAGGATCTCCATGGCCTGGGCCAGGACTATGAGTTGCTTGGGAGGCAGATGCTCCAGGTGGCAGCAGAGGTGTGCAGCCTCCCTGTACTCTGGCTCATCAAGGTCCCCCACCTCGCCTCGTCTGTGCCCCGAGCTCCCGAGCCACCACCCTCACACTCCTGGCCCAAGGATCCCGCGGAACTCATCACTGCTTCGCTCTCTCCTTCCTGAGGTCACTGCCACCAGAGCTGTCGGGGTTCAGCAGCGCTGTGGCTGCCCACCATTCGCATCCCCAGGCCGCTGGGCTCCTGGCTCCTGGCTCCTGGCTGAGCGTCTGTGTCCTTGTACACCTTACTCCTTGCGCTTCTGCTCCCGTGTCCAGCTCCAGCTCCTCACATGCAGGCTCTCTTCAGTGCCCAACCCCTCCGGCCTGCACCTTCTCCAGACAGCGAGAAACTGCACGTGCACTTCCCGGCCTCCAAGCGCTCTGCCACCCCTTGCGCATATCTTGCTTGCAGCCAGCTAGTGTGGGGGTAGGGGCAGGAGGGCGGGGCCTTGCTCCCCAAGGCTCCAGCGGGGCTTTGTTTCTCCCAGCCCTGTCCACCCTGGGGCCCCACTTGCTTTTTGAGTTCCCTGGGACAGTACCTGATGCTGGGGAGGGAGGGCAATAGGAGAGGTGAAGTGGGGGGGTGCCGGGAGTCCAGGAGGTGTGGGTGGGCCCCTTGTGGAGTGTGCCTTCGGGTGCCTCTTTCCCTCGGTTGACCAATGTCTGCCAAAGTCCCCTCCATCCAACCCCTGACTCCCAGGACCCCTTATTTAGCTCCCTGCATCAGTGTCCTCTCCACGTGGTGCCTGCACACTGCGTTAAGGATTGCTGGTACCTGATGCAACCAACATCAGGCACCCCCGGTGGCCTCAGGAGCTCCGAGAAGGAGGGGTTGCTGTAGAAATAAGAGAAACCACTTGCCAAGCTTGAGGTTAGAAAGGGGAGTCAAATTTATACTTTCAGCTGCGAGCCAGATATTGTTTTATCTCATAACAAGCCCAAATTGGAATTACTTGAGGCTGAGGACACACGTGCAGTGAAGTGCAGTCCGTGCCTTAGCCAGTCCTTCGCTGCATAGGGATTCACACCCAAGTCCACAGACTTCTCAGTCCTACCTGTGTCTGTGGGATTAAAGGAGCAAGTATGAGATAACACTGTGTAAGGTGTAAAGTGCTTTTCAAATGTCATTAACACAGTTTTAATCCCAGGTGTTGGATGTTGGGCAATACTCAAAGGAATAGGCTTGGCTTTGCTAGGAGGTAGAGGGGCAGATAATCACTGTGAGCTGCTAAGGTGGCAGCTTACCTGGCCTGAGGAGAATGGTGCTTTCCTAGAAGCATGGGCTGACCTTGTAGGTGAGTGCCTAGGACTTGCCAGAGAGATGATGGCCAGAATTTGCCCCTGGATTTTGAACTTTATCCCAGAGGCTGGGGAGCCATTGAAAGGTCCTGAGTATGTATGACTGATCTTATTTACTTAGAAATTTCCTGCTGAGGAGAGGGAGGCCGGGGAGGGAAGCGGTCAGTTGCTATAGCAGTAAGCACAGATGAGGAGCCATGCTAGTAGGAGTAGAGAAAAGAAAAAAAAAAAACAGACATCAGAGTTAACCAGAAAGTACTCCCACATAGCCACCTCTTTCAAAAACCACAGGATAAAAGAAAAATTATTTTAATCCTGTAAATCAAGATAGCCACCCTTCCCGAAGACATCCTGTCTGCTTTCTCCTTGGATCCCTGAGGAGCTGCCTGGCCATCTCCTGCTGCTGAGCTCTGAGCGCACTAAAACTTCGTTGTTTTGGCAGCTGTCTCCTGTTTTTTGTGAGTCGTTAGTCTGACAATTCCTCTAAATGTGTGACAGCACACACAAAATATAATCTGTACTGAATCTCCTTTGATGCAATATTTAATAAGACCACAGCCATATATTTCAGGGAGTATTTGGGGGCGGGGGAACAGACAGGGGGAAGGACTTTGCTCTTGACAATACTGCAAAAAGGCTTGAGAGGTGCCCAGCCACCACGCCAGCCTGGATCAGCTCTCCCCTAAAGGGCGCTCTAACACTCCCTTCTGAGCTGGCCAGGAAATCAGAAAGTGGCAGCTATTGGTCCCCAGAGCACAACTGACTGGAACTCAGGGTCTAAGAACCTCACCTAGAACTTCCTCAGACACCCAGAGAGAATGGAAGGGAGATGGGGAGAGGGGGGCAGGAAGAGAGAGACATCAATTGGTTACCTCCTGCATGTGTCCCGATGGGGTATGGGGCAGGAGATAGAACCTGAAGCCCCGGTATGTGCCCCAGACCGAATTGAACCAGAGACCCTTCGGTACCATCTAACCACTGAACACACCGGCCAGAGTGTATTGTGGACAAAAGGAGCCACATGCTAGCCTGAAAGACTCAGCGAAAGCCTGCATGGCATTCCCGCAGGCTCAGAGACTTAGAGTAATCACAAAGGTGTTCTGAAAATTAGATATCTACAAACAGGTTATGGTGGGTGGCCATATCCTGGGCCAGTGTTTTCCCTGACAGAAATCACCTTTGATCTTTACTGAGCATTTGTCCTTTTTGCCTCTAAGATAACGTATTTGTGAAATGTCTGGGTAACTTGTAATTTCCCTACTTCTGAAGCCCCTGGGGCACAATCAAATGTCCTTCATTATCATGTTAATTGATCCTGCACTCACCTGGGTATGTGTACATCATTTTGCTTTTTATCCAATCCCAGGGATTTCCCCGCTTTGCTTTATCCCACCTCCTTAATCTATCACCAATGAATTTCATGTAACCCACTTACGTGTTTTCCTTTTGATGGTAAATTTATAAAAGTACCGTGTAAACTCCCATTCTCTGGAGCATTACCTCAATTCATTTGAGGTTTTGCTTCCCGGCATATGTCAACAGTTTGGCTCAAATAAATTCACAAAATTCTCTACAGGTTTCATTGAGTTTTTTCGTTAACAGTATAATAGGTGTTTTTAAAGTCACATGTGACAAAATATTTTTTGTTCAATCAAGTTACTCTAAATACAGGGGGCTTGCTATTTAAAGGAGCCTTAACATGCTTTTTTTTTCTGCAAGGGGTCCCAGACTGCGAGAAGTCAGAGGCCAGGCTGAGGTATCCCCCCAAGCACACAAATTTTTGTGCACTGGATCTCTAGTTTTTACATAATATTTGACAAATGACTCAACAGCTCAGTTTTTATGTCTTTAACTGATTTTTTAAAAATAAGTTATTTTATGTACTGAAAAACAAAAATAACACCATATATTTAGAAATGGACCAGATTCAATTTTTTGTATTTATAAAATCTTTGGTCTATTGAAATCTCATTTTTCAATTTTCAAATGTACTCCTCAGGGGCTTGGAGGTCAAAGAAATTAAGACAGCTTAGAAAAAGAAAACCCATATATTTCTGACATGACTGTTAAGCAATTATTTATATCTCTCCTCATATGAGACCATTTAATTTTTATCCTCTGCTCTCATCAAACTCATTAAATACGCAAAATTCAAGTGTTGGTTCTCCACAAACATTTTCCCCTCACAAATGTTTAATTACATTGTAATCATTATGTGGTTGTACACATACTTGAAAAATTTGTAAAGCACATTAGATGGCTGTTGTACTTTGCAATGTTTTGTTAACAGAGAAGTTGGAGTACCCCTTCCACCACCGAGTGCTGGGGATAGAATCCTTAAGATACCTTGAGAAAAAGAATTTTCTGAGACTCGCAAGGGAGAATAAGTGATTTTTATTTGTGTGGGTTTCCTAAGTCCATGTCCCTTAGTACAGTTATTGAAGAAGTATATCTGGGGATTCAGTAGAGGTAAAAGCAAAGTCAGTGTTCAGAGTTTCCATTCCATGTTGCAGCCATTTCAGCATCAAAGTAGTTACAGTCGAGAATCCAAGATGGCGGCATAAGGTAAACACCGTAAATGCAGCCGTGAACAACTATTTCAGAATATCCATGAAAAGAAAACACGGACACCACTCACACCCACAGGAAGGCTGGCTGAGTGAAAATTCTACAGCTAGAGAGAGTCTGAGACTCAGAGGAGTGGCGGAAGCAAAGTACAGAGGTACAGAGGCACATGCACGGGGCTCGGGGAGAGGGCTGGCGCCAGAGGACGCGGTTATTTTTCAAACCGGAGGGAACCACAAGCTCCCGGCAGCTCTGAACTCCAGTTCCAGGCGAGTTTCTGAGGACCCAGACACCCGAAGAAGGGGAACTGACTGGCACCGGGAGGAAATCCAAAGCCGGTTTCTCTCAGCGTTTCTTGCAGCAAATACCATGGGACACAGAGACCTGGTGTCTCTCAGCACAGGGCTGAGAAGTGCCATAGCTATTTGCCCCGCCCTGACCTGCAACCTCCCCGAGGCCCCGCCCCTCCCAAGCTGTGTCAGAGGCTTTTGCATATAAAAGGCTGAGTAGCCTAAGGCAAAGGCTAACTCAACACCTCCTTAAAGATACAGGAGCCAGCCCCCACCCAGTGGCCAGAGTGGGACCATCCTAAATAAAACTCAGACCCACAAGGAACACACTCGGGGCAGATGCAGTGAGCACAAAAGCCCCACTGAAACAACTCTTGCCCCATAAGGGTGTCTCCAGCACAGAAGTTCTCCCACTGTAGACACAGCTGACTCTCATAACCAAGTGGCTTAGAGGTTAATTC
>PVJC01043752.1:0-14376 GCA_004026665.1 Murina feae
ATAAAATTTTGGTGAGCGAACACTAGATTGTACTAAGACAATTTTAGGTTTTAGTTCTTTAGACATTGATGAACGAGGCATAACATTCTTCAATTTCAATTGTACTTTTTTTTTTTTTCCGGCGTAAAATTTTTATATGTAGAACTAGCCAGCTGGACTCAGTTTAGATGGTGCTGGTTTTGTTGGCAACATGCAAAGCCTCCCAGTCAGGAGCCGGTGGAACATATGCCTTCTCCTCTCCATCAGGCCTGATGAGGTGCTGACCTTGGCCACCTCAGTGTCATAGAGCTTCTTCACAGCCTGTTGGATCTGGTGCTCATCGGCCTTGACACCCACAGGGAGCACAAGCGTGTGATTGTCTCCTCTCTTCTTCACGGTGGGCGCGGTGATCGGGGGGAAGTGGACGATGGCATCGTGGGCAAGCTTGTTGCTCCTGGGGGTGCTCCTCCGGGGATAGCCAGGCCTCCGCAGCCGTGGGGTCTTTGGCCTTGGCAGGTGGGTGGCATGCAGGTCTTCGTTGTGCGGCTGTGGACGCCTTTCAGCACTGCTTTCCTTGCCTTCAAAGCCTTTGCTTTGGCTCCGGCTTTGGGAGGGGCAGGGTCTTCCTTCTTAGCTTTCAGCACCATCTTCATCCAAAGGCCCAATGGACCACTTTGACCCATTTTGATAGTAATGAGCTTCTCTGGAACCTTGCTCCTCCGAGGACCCGGTGTCTGGCATTCCCAGGAGCTTGCTGGGAAGGCACAGTCTCCAACCTCCCCTCACCATGACTGAGTCAGTGTGTGTTCTCATGAGACCCCTAGGTGCTCTGTTCACACGCGGAAACTTGAGAAACACAGACCGTCTGTATAAGGAAAGGCCATGATGTCTTTCAGCAATGTAAACTTTTCCTTTAAAGATAACAGGGAAGACATAGAAACAGATTTTGGATAAGTGGATTGTCTGTGGAAATAGCATTTGAAAGGAATCTCCCTCCCTTCGCTGGTATTTTTTCACATTGGAAGAGTTGAGGTCAGAGTCAGGTAACTGGGACATGCTTATCAGTAATAACATCTTTTCGTAGTGGTCATAAACTCATTTTTCTCGAAAGACTTCTTTAGCCCTTTACAGGCTGTCAAGGGAATAATATACTGACTTCTGGTTCCCATCTAATTTTGCTTATCACACTAATTTTACCTTCATTCCAAATTAGTCCTGAGCAGCGCACTTTTTTTCTTTCTTTCTTTTTTCCTCCTTCCTCCCTCCCCTCTCCACCCCCCAGGTGTGCCTTTACCTTCCTCACTTTTAAGCTCCAAGGGCCCTTCCTTTGCATTTATAACTTGTTTCCTCAGCCCATTCCCTCTGCGCATTACTTATTCCACCTGGGTGATTTTATAAATAAATGTTCTCTTATAGTTGGAGTCTTGGCTCTGAATTCTTCCCTAGCCAGAATTCAAGTACCAAGGCTGCTGAACCCAAGTCTGGTCTGACCACACCAGTCTAGTACCTGGAGCCTTTCATGCCGCTGCCACCATTTCCTCATCTTAAAACAGCAAAATGGAGAATTTTAGAGGTAGAAGGAACCCTAGAGATCATCTTGCCCAATATTCTTATTTTACAGATTAAAAAAAACAAACCCTAAAACTCAGAAATCAAATGAAGAGATCAAAGATGGCAGTGGAGTAGGTGCAAGCTACACTTATTGCCTCTTAGGTACAAACTGAAATTACAAGCAGAAATAGAGCAACTAACCTGAATAACCAACTGAAGACTAATTGAAGGGAAGGCTCGTAGCTGGGATTTACAGATCAAGCCACCTGGAGGCTGGTGGGAAGGATGACAAGGGCTGGTCCTGTTGCCACAGGTGGCAGCGGAGCTCAGCTGTAAAGGACCCCCTGAGAAGAGTGAGGCCTCAACCCCAAGCTGGGTTCCCCGCCCCCTGAGCAGTGCATTTTAAAGAGAATATTTCAAAGGCAGGCATGCTCTTGGCTTGTGTTTTAGAACCTGTTTGTGTTCAGATCATCAACAGCCATGGCAGCTCCCTCTAATTTCAGTAGCAAGATGGCATCTACCCCATTTCCCATCTCAGATGCAACAATGATCTGAAATTTTATGTTCCATAAATGCATTCTCAATATACTCCACCACTTGGCTACAGCAGAAAGAATAATTATATATTGCTCTAGCTGGTTTGGCCCAGTGGATAGAGCATCTGCCTGCGGGCTCGAGTCCCAGGTTCAATTCCAGACAAGGGCATGTACCTTGGGTGTGGGCACATCCCTGGTGGGGAGTGTGCAGGAGGCAGCTGATCGATGTTTCTCTCTCATTGATATTTCTAACTCTCTATCCCTCTCCCTTCCTCTCTGTAAAAAATCAATAAAATATATTTTTTAAAAATCAAGTGAACTTCAGTTAAAAAAAAAAAAGTAGTTATATAATTTCTTAGATGATATAAAAGTGCTGGCAAAATAGGCGTTTGCTGCCTGGTTCAATACCGAACGTAAAGAAGATGCACAACAAAAAATATAGAATGCCCTCGAATATTTTTTTAGGATCTGTGGCAACCCATTACATTCTCTGCACATACCTGTGGCATTGCTTCATCCAATTTTCCTTTAGATTCAGTTTTTGTGAGCACTCTTCTGAAGACACACAAACCCTTTCTTTTGTCTTGCCATCTACTGGAAAACCCCTTTTGTCCAAAAGTCACGTCTGAAATGTTTAATTTTTTTTTGAAATCCACAAATCTAATAAATTCCAAATGGCTTATGCTAGGAGTTGTATCTGAAATAATCAAATAATATTTGCATTTCATATCTTTTTCAAAAGCAGGTCATTCATTGCATCTGCTATAACTTTATTTGAATTTACATTTCTTGCCTGAAAATGTATAATATTATCTGTTCATTGATGTGCCATTATGTAATCCAGTTTTGTATAATATCCACCAAAAGAAGACAGTTCTCATCACTGTACTCATAGTTCTTTGGATAAATCCTCCCCTTACACGTGGCCTTGCCAAACACTGTACGTGCAGAGTACGTGATCCAATGTGGTTTCTCCTCTTCACAGCGTCTCTGTTACCTGCATCTCATGAACATTCTCAAATTCAACTTTGACTTTTTAAATTGTTTGCGGGAACTGAGTAAACTGGTCATATCGCTTTTTATACCAAAGCGCGGGAGACGAGTTTTTTCCAAAAACGATGAATAGAAACAGCCGTCAAATATGGAGGGCCTGGCATTTCAACAACAGCGAAAATGTGCAAGACAACTCAGATAGACTTTGCAAAGTCAGACCATTATTGGATTTCTTTCTTCCCGTTACGACGCGACTTGCCGGGAAAATGCTCGCTTACATTGGGTTAACACTGTTATTAAAGTACGTTCGCCTTCTTTTTATTGGTAACATGTGATATATGCTGCCAATTGTTGCTCACGTTCCTTCTTTAGTTTATTTTTCATCCCCGAAGAATTCGCCCTATGGATAAAGCACAGAAATAACGAAGGTACATCAATTTGGGGTTTTTGACCATTAGTAAGAATTTATGAATAAATAATTTCTGAAAATTTTCTACCTGTATGGATGGTAAATTTGGTTAAATTTGGTGGTAGTTAAATTTGTTATATAAACAGACAAATGTCAACTAGAGGGTTATTAATATTCAGATTCTTAAATAGTCAAATTATATCGCCAGGTACCTGGATATATCCAGTTCAATGTGTTTATTTTCTCTCCCACTTTTTCTCAAAATTAACCAGTCATGTTTGGCATAAATATTGGTGGTAAATTCCCGTCCTCGTCCAGCAGTCTTTACTGCCCTCATTCTCAAAAAAAAAAAAAAAACAAAACAAAACACAAAAAGCTTTCATTTTCACTTTCTTCTCTGTGTTCTGATTTTGAAATTAATTTCAAAAACTCTTCCATAATAGCTGAGCAAAAGAAATTAGCATTTTCTTTTAGAACCTACATGTATGTAACATACAAAGTATATGGTTAACTAGCTGCTAAATAGTAAGTGTTAATATCCTTACAGGATATCTGTAACAATGAGCAAGTGCTATTATGTAATTGCCAGATCATTAAAAGGGGAATTTCTAACTTATGTGCATATAATTTATTTCGTGGATTATTTGTGCAGATGTAGAGTGACAGTGAAAGTTGCCGTCGGTTTGCGTTGGGAAGTCAGCAGCGCCTTCTGAGTGCAGCCCATAGACAGCAGATGGCATGATGCAGCCTGAAACGCTAAGTTAGCTGGGCACCAACAACAATGGGGATCTTTAAAACTTATTTTTGAAATCCTCACCTACCCGCATATCCATTAGAAAAGCAGTTTCTTGTTCAGAAGCAGAAATACTGTTAGAGACCGTAGGTCTGTTGTTGGCCTTGATGAGTAGGAGCAGAACAAAACATACGAAACCTCTTAAGACACTTTGCTGCCATCTGCGGGGAAACTGGGATAAATCTGCAATCAGCCGTCTCTGTGATACACAGTAGCAATAAGCATGCAAACGGATAAGGATGGCGCCCTCCCATAGGAGCATGGGTGCAGTGCCCCAGCCAAACAGTCAGCTCCAGCCTCCCTCTGCCCGCTACGGGAGTCAGCTGGTGCCGTGGAAACAGGTAGGCGTTTGCTCCTCAGGCGACAGGAGAGGTGGCCTTCTTCAGTGGTGAGGTCTTGCTTTTTAAAACCACAAACCGCAGCGTGGACTCTGGCGGGTTGAGTGTCCACAGGGACAAACGGGCCTTTAGCTGACACGAGAGTCCCTTCAGGGTAAGACGTAACGGGACTTAAAGCTGAAGAACGAGGCATGTCCACAAGGTCCCCAGTGGAGGAGACGGGCCAATGGACCATCCGAGGCTGGAGTGGGCATCCTCTCACGGAGACCAACTGGGAACTGTTGGGTCCTGGCTCCCTGGAAGCTTGGCAGCCCCGGGAAACCCCAGGTCCACAGGCCCTGGGCCCCAGGAGGGTCTGCAAGGAAGATCCCAGTGTGGGAGCCGGGGGGCCCTGGCGGAGAGGCGAGAGGCAGAGACGGACGGGAAGACTAGGGCCTGGATTTGGTCCTGAGGGACAGGAAACAGGGTGGGGTGCATGCAGTCCCCTCCGCAGGGTCACTTTAGAAGGTGCTGGGGAGAAAAGGCCGGCAGGGGTGCAGGAAAGCCCAGACTTTTCTGTGTGAGGTTGGCCTGTCTGCTTGGCTGCGTCCCTCAGCCTTCAGACCAATTCCCTCCTCTTAGGGCCTGTCCCCAGGGGCCCTTGTCACCCATTCTAGAAGCGTCTGTGGTCAGTTTCTCCAGCTCCCTGCTTTTTGAGAGCCCACTGCTTGCCCACAGCTCCGGGGTCCTGGGAGAGGCAAGGCCTTAGGACACAAAGCAGAGGTTTCCCAGGGTACTGTGAGCACCGAGGGAGTTGGGGGGGGTGGGGGCGAGGAGGGCATGGAGCCCACTTGCAAACCTCTGACCTGCCCCTCAGGCCACGGGGCCTGGAGTTTCCATAGCGAAGGTAACCAGGCTAAGGTGTGAATCTGAAACTGCTGCCTCTTCAAGCTGCTCAATGAGACAGTGATGGGGGAGAGGAATGCGGGTGGTGGGTGGGAAGTGTCCCAAGGTGAATGTGGGGGTGTGGGTGGGAGTGGGAAGGCGTGAGGGGCAGACAGCATGCCCGTGTCTCCCTCCCACTCTCTGGAATGACTTCCACCCCTTTTTGTCTCCCCTCCCACCTCCCACCGCCCTGGGTGTCCTCCCTCTCAGCTGCCGCAGGGCTCCCCGTAGACAGGAAGACAGATAAACTGCCCCTGACCCCATCAGTACTGCTGCTAAGCACCAGCCCTCCCCACTTCCTAGTCTAGGTCAGCCCTCCTGCAGGTGCCCTGCATCCACCACATCATTCCTTTTTCCCTCTCTGTGGGGCCACTTTCCAGCAAGGGAAGTCATGCCGGGAGAGTGAACTGTTAAAAATCCACTCCACTGAGGTACAGCTTGGATATAAATGTCCCCGTTGTAATTGTGAAGTTAGAGTGCTGACAGGTCTACAGCCTGGCTGCGTCCAGCTCCGCCTGTTTATGCATTCGCCTGTTCAGGTTCACCTGGGCTGTTTCTGTTGGCCATTCTGAATAAAAAGTTCAGTGAAGCCCTGGCTGGTTTGGCTCAGTAGATAGAGCCTGAGGACGGAGGGGTCCCGGGTTCGATTCCGGTCAAGGGCACATGCCCAGGTTTCGGGCTCGATCCCCAGTGGGGGGTGTGTAGAAGGCAGCCGATCAGTGATTCTCTCTCAGCATTGATGTTTCTCTCTCTGTCTCCCTCTTCCTTCCTCTGAAATAAATAAAAATATTTTTTTTAAAAAAAGTTCAGTGAACATTCAAGTCTAAGTCTTTGTATGGACATATGTATGTATTTCTCTTGAGTAAATATCTGCAGGTGAATAGCTGGGCCATAGGATAATTTGTGTTTTAGTTTATGAGGAACTTCCAAACTATTTTCCAAAGTGGTCGTACCAGTTCACACTTCCCTTGTGGCCTGTGAAAGTGCCAGACGCTGCACTTAGTACAGTCATATTTTTCTCCCCAACTTCAGCTGTTGTGTGTGAACAGAGTACGTTCATTTCTGTTGTAATTTGCGTTTCTCCAAGGACGATGTCGTGTGTCTTGCCCTGTATTTATCGGCTACTCATCCATTTTTTTATTTTGTGAATTTTCCTATTGTGTTCACTGTCTACTTAGCACCACCGATGTGTCCAATTACACAAAGTACATTCATCGTCTCCATTTCTTTCTTTTCTTTTTACAATATATTATATTGGTTTTTTTACAGAGAGGAAGGGAGAGGGGTAGAGAGAAACATCGACCAGCTGCCTCCTGCACACCCCCTACTGGGGATGTGCCCGCAACCAAGATACATGCATGCCCTTGACCGGAATCGAACCTGGGACCCCTCAGTCCACAGGCCGATGCTCTATCCACTGAGCCAAACTGGTCAGGGCCATCGTCTCCATTTCTGTGGGTCTTCTGCTCAGGGCCTCACAGGCTTCGTGCGATCCAGGTGCAGGCCAGGCCCGCAGGCTCACGGAGGCCCCTCCACGCTCACGTGGCTGTCGGCAGAAATCATTTCCTGCAGCTGTAGAGCTCCTGGTGGTTCTACATTTTACCAGCACTCTCTGGTAAAAACACCATCCTCCCCCCAATTACCCCGGCACTTCAATCGAAAAACAATTGCCCTTATGCATATATTCTTCTACCGACTTCTATTAAATCTACTTCACTCCTGCATGTTTTTATTGTCTTAAAGTCAGACAGATTACATTCTTCAGCTTTGTTCTTTGGGGAAAATTGTTTGGCTCCTCTATGCCCTTGGAATCCCTACATAAATTTTTAGCATCAGCTTGTCAACTTCTGAAACAAAAACAAGCCTGTTGGGATCTGTGAACGCTCCCACCGATTGCGCACAGCTTCCCAGAGCCCACGAAGGAGGTGGTGTCAGCGAAGATGTCAGCCCGCCTAACTATTATCAAAACGGAGCCTGTACTGGACTAGCTCCCTTATGCTTGGCAGGGCTGGTGTCCCCATCTCCTCCCACTGCCCCCGGTCCGATGTGAGAGAACAGCTTACCCTCCGGCACCTCTTTAGAGAAAAGGGTTGCGGTGCTTTCTAAAAGCCTTTACAGTTTTCAGGATTTAATGTTCCCCATTAGTGGTTCTCCGCTCTGTGTACCCGAGAAACCGAAAAGACCAGCAACACCTGTGCCCTATTCCGGGCATAGAAGGTGCAATTGACTGGAGGTGGAGACCACAAGCCAATCACATAACATCAGGCTACCCGTGGTTTTACAAAAGGTCCTCAGATGACTCTAACGTGCAGACAGGCCTGGGGACCCACGGTCATGTTTGGAAGGGGAGCTGCTGATGTAAAAGGACCTGGTCCTGGTCGAACAGACAAAGCTACGGTCTCGTGCTGCCCTCTGGTGGTCAGATTGCGCACTACAGGCAGTTTTCCACATCTAAGTGAACCTGGGGCAGGAATAGTGTTTACTACTCATTAAGGACAAGCAAAGAGGAAGGGTAGAAAACAGGAAGGAGGGGAAGGAGAAGACCTGGCTTCCCCATGACTCAAGGGTGAACAGACTCACAGGCGTTTCCCTCCCCACTTTCCCCTACGACAAATGACATGCCCCCAGAGACTGAGTCCTGGGGGCAGTCACATATGCCTGCATCAAGGGTGAAAACTCTCCCTCTGGGTCCACAGACCCTTTAAGGGGGATCAAAAGGAAAAAATGCTTAGAGGAGCTCCTTTTTTCTCTCCTGTAAGCCAAGTGGGAGAAAGGTCTGGAAGATGAGTCTCAGTTTAGCTTTATTTGTTCACCGGTCACTGTAACTTTGAGCCTCGGTGACCGCTGGCCACCTCACAGCACTCTTCTGAACACCAGAGTGCTTGCGGACAAAGTACTCGGTCAGGGTCCTGGCACTGTAACGGACTCCAGACTGTCCGAACTCCAGGCCTAGGTGGTGTGCTATAGGCCAGGGTCACTCCCTCGAATGCAGCTCTGGTCCCGCCTTTACTGCTTCTTTGCGTGGACCCGGGCGCACGGTGAATGCTGGATAAAGGCTAGCACTCATCATCACCGCTGCTATTTCCGCATCACCACTGAGGCGGTGGGTCCGAGCCTCCTGCTTCGTCCTCGGCAATTTCCCCCGCATCCCTGTGGAGGATCTGCATGGATCTACCACATCACCCGCCTCTCCCCGGGTGGAAGACAAGTCGTTTCTGAACTTCCCGCAACTCAGCACTGAACTTCCGATCTAGATTATAAAGTACCTGCTCGGTCTCTCCTAGCCTCGTCCGATTACCAAGACTGCGTTTCAGGGTTTTCTTCTAAGACCAATGTAAAATGTTTTTTTTAATTTTTATTTATTTTTGTTGTTGTTGTTAATAATTTTATTGATTTTTACAGAGAGGAAGGGAGAGGGGTAGAGAGTTAGAAACACCAATGAGAGAGAAACATTGATCAGCTGCCTCCTGCACACTCCCCACTGGAGATGTGCCCACAACCGAGGTACATGCCCTTGACCAGATTCGAACCCGAGACCCTTGAGTCCACAGACTGATGCTCTATCCACTGAGCCAAACCAGTCAGGGCTGTAAAATGTTTTTTTGTTTTGTTTTTTCTAATTAATAAGTCAAGGGGAGGGAACCGTGTCGCTGGAGCCGGAAGGCATAGCCATGGCCAATCCCTGGTGGAGATCAGACACCCTAATTTCTCTTTTCTGCCCCTTCCCCAATCTCCTTCAATGGTTTCCCACCAGCGGAACCATCTGGAAGCCAGGTGACAAGGGAACCCAGGGAAGGAGTTCACAGCCTCCTGGGGCCCAGGGCAGAGCCAGGACCCAGACTGAGCTGCCCCTTCCTCCTGGAGAGTGTTCTCACCCCCACGCTCCCCCCAAATAGCCCAGCATTAGCTCACCCAAACCTGCGTGCCAAGTGTCCCTCATTCAGCCTTGCCCAGGTCTGCCGACTACTACGGGAAGGACAGTATCTAATCCTCAACAGGACACAGTAAGGCTCCAACACTAGTGGCTTCCCCGGCCCCACAGGCTACTGAATTGGTGGATGGCGCCCTGGCCTGGGTTACGTCTCGAATGAGAACGCTGCATTTTTCTCAGCCCCTGGTAGGACACAGGTGTCAGTGCTGCTACCTTGACATCAGCCATAGGGGACACTTTAAATGTATCCAATTGGCAGCTCTGCTCACCACGCATGCAGGAAGGTTCATATCAAGTAGCATAGGCTGCCAGAAAGCAAGAAGCGTGTGTCAAACGGAACAACAGACATCTGTTTAGCGAATTAAGGAATATTTAAAGTCTCACCTAAGGAGCAGGGGATCAAGTACCCAAACCCGGTGTGAATGACTGGGAACTGTGCCTTTAAATCCCCCATCTGTTCCAGGCTTCTGGGGAGCCATGGGTTTGTGTGTTTGCTCCACAGGACCCTCGAAATCCATCCCAGAGCTTTGCATCCACCTAGCAGCCTGCCTGCGGCCCCTAATCCTCGCACATCCCGGGAATTTTACCCTTCTCCCTGCTTCCAGCCATAAAGCAGAAGTATCCCCTGGATTTTCCTGAGTTCCAGGGGGCAGCCTTTAGGCCCAGATCTTTTTTTTATATATATATTTTATTGATTTTTTTACAGAGAGGAAGGGAGAGGGATAGAGAGTTAGAAACATCGATGAGAGAGAAACATCGATCAGCTGCCTCCTGCACACCTCCCACTGGGGATGTGCCCGCAACCAAGGTACATGCCCTTGACCGGAATCGAACCTGGGTTCTTTCAGTCTGCAGGCCGACGCTCTATCCACTGAGCCACTCCATCCAATGGTTAGGGCAGCCAGGGTCTTTCTTTTGGGTGACACACTTGTTTGGGGGAGTTGGCGACTGGCAGTTCCGTCCTGGCCGTCCCACCCCCTCATCTCCTGGACTCTCTCACAACCGGGGAGCCACCCTGGGACCCGAGATGACACCCATTCCCCACCCCCACCCACCAAAATCCATGGAGAATGTCTCTTGCCCCTGGAGGCCCAACGGGACCAGGCATTTCCTAAAACAGTATGAGACAAAGTGGAGCGTGACCTTCACGCAGCTATGAGCCCCGCCAATGCCACTGGGTATAAATACAAAATGTTGGGTGGGGGAGGGAAAAGGGGGGGCGTGGCTGCAAGCAGAGAAGGAGGAGAGTGCACAGGGCTCCTCTCCAAAACCTCACTCCCCATCCACTCCTCTCCCTGAGACTTGCGCCTCCTCTGGCGGAAGACTGAACACATCCCAGAAAGAGCTCAGAAGAAAGGGACCCTAAATGACGGTATTTACATATTTACTCGTGGGGCGGGGCACAGCCAAGCCACCGTCTAGCGGGAGCCTCCAGAGCTCAGCATCTGGTGAACTCCAGTCGCTGGGGCAGCTCCTGGCTAAATCCTGAAAATGAGGGAGAAAAGGAGGCTGAGGCATATGGGTTTGTCTCTCCCCCAACCGGAGAGCAGTGTATCTCTCACCTCTGAAGAGCAGCTGCATCAAAGCAGAAGCAGCACTGTGCTCATCCTGATTCCTTACAACCCCTTAGGATGAAATATGAATAAATGTCTGAGGGACTCACTGATGTCAACCTTGCGGCTGATCGGCAAGCCCTAGCCGATTTGGCTCCGTGGATAGAGCGCCGGCCAGAGTCCCAGGTTCAATTCCGGTCAAGGGCACCTACCCGGGTTGCAGGTTCCCCCCTCCTCCCCCCGAGCCTGGGCCCGGCTTGGGGCTCTAGCAGAAGGCAACCCATGGATGTGTTTCTCTCACATCGATGTTTCTCTCTCTGTCTTTCCCTCTCTCTTCCACTCTCTCTAAAAATCAACGGGGAAAAACCCTTGGGTGAGAATGAAAAAAAAAACTATTAGCCACATTCCAAGGAGACACAGGGATTCTGAAGGGAACATGGAAGTATATTTATTTCTTAGGCATCACCCCTGTCTATTCCTGAGAGAAGAGGGAACTCTTTTTTAAAAAACTGCCCCATGAGGACTCTTCTTTCAGAACCTGGCGCCTTTCCGATCTACCACAGGACTAGGCATGGCGAGCAAACACTATTTTAACGAGACCCTTCTCTGCTCTTTAGAGACTCGCTTCCAATGAGCAAACCAGGCTGGACGCTTCTCCCACCAGGCACTCAGCCTCAACCTCAGCCAGAGGCCCCACATAGCAAGTCCTGGCTCCCTCTTCCTACCCCCTTTCCAGCCATTCTTGGGGATACGGGGGTGGAGAGGGTAATAGGAAGCCACAGCCCAGGACTGGGCTCTCCTGGGTCCTGCTCACCTGCGTCCCTCCTCTAGCCCCGCTACCTGCTTCATCTCCATGGAGCCTGGATTGCGACCACCTCCCAGGGCAGCAGGGGCTGTTGCAGAAGGTTGCTGGCAATAGATGGCACTTGCCTAGGTGGGAAGTGGCAGAGGCTGGCAGCCTGGGCAAGAGGGGCCAGGGAGGATGGCAGCAGCCCTGAGCCCAGCCACATGGAAGAAGCCAGCCCTCCGCCTGAGTGTCGGTTCTGGCCTTTGGGGGTGGAGATGAGAGATGAACATTTACGAAGATAAAAAACATGTAATTAGGTGCCCATTTTTTCCCTTTTGGCCGTAGGCTCCAATATGGCTTGCACAGCACTGAGGGATCCTGGGTGATTTTATTTCATTTGATTGGATTCTGTTCAAATGGGTGTGTTGTTGTTTTTTTAAGCATTAGTTTTGATTTTTTTAAAAAAATGCATTAAAATATTGTTTATTTTTATTATTGAGCATTTTTGGCACTCCCGCCCCCTCGTATGTTATGCTCCAGGTAAGTGTCTCTCTTGCCTCACCTTAGTCCTGACCATGAGGGTAGAGTAACTTCATACCTTCAGTTTTCTCTTTAGGTCCTAACGACCCAGACCAGAGGAAAGGAGATTGCGATAAGAGAGCAGAAGCAAATGCTTTCGGGTGACAACAGGTAGAGTAGCCCGTCTGAGGGAGAAGCAGAGACAGACATAAATCAGGAGCAAACGCCTTTATAAAAATATACATGTTTCTGCGTCTACATTTTCCCTGTAGGCAGAAATGACGGTCTTCACCCATTCCACTTGAATTTAAACTTTCAACTTGTTGAATGGGAGGTAGGCCCTGGGGTTACAGGGATGAAAAAGACTGAGAGTTTCGTCTGGTGAGAGAGACAAGCAGAGAACAACTGACTTCAGTCCAACTCCGTACATGCTTTAAACACAGGCATGAATGGTTTGAATGTACAGAGATGTAAGCAGAGGGGTTTGTGTTTTGTTTTGTTTTTTTTTGCTGGGAGTGTCTCGTTCGTACCTGAGGGGCTTTGAGGCATGGAGATGACGAGTGCCCCCATGGCAAAGCCCCTGCCATGGGAAGAGTTGTCTTATACGCACATTTCCCTGGAGAAGGGGCACAGCCAGGCCGCACAGGGGCGCAGCGGAGCGGAAGCAAGGGGAAATTTTAGACCGGAGCCTTTGTTGGGGTCTGCTCTGGGAAGGCAGGGCAGAGTAAACAGTTTGGAATTGGCCAGTTGGAAGAATAAGTGTGGGCTTGGGGGTTCAGGCTCTCTAGTTGCCTGGTGACCAGCCCTGGGATGATTTAGAGCCGGGGAAGTATCAGCTTGGTGTGTGAGTGTGAGATAAAGGGGGTGGTTGCTTGCATATGAGCGGTGTACTCCCCAGTGAGTTGCTTGCTCTCTTTAGGAATTAGCTAGCCCTACCAGGGGAGTCTATTCCCAGTCAAAACCGTAAGATATGAAAAATAAACATGGTTAGTGTCGTCCTGTGGAGGGGGAGGGAAGGGTAACTAATACTAGACAAAACCATAAAGCATCGATGGTATGGTGAACTGAGGAAGTGGAGTGGGGTTATTTTTTTTTGGGGGGGCGGATGGAAGTGGGGAGGATCATTTCACTTTTCCAAATAATTAGGAGGAAACTTTCTCCAGCAAATAGAAAATTTTGGAAAACGTAGTGATGGATGTATGTAGGTATGGGCTTGAAAAATGAACATTTATTGAATCTCCAGATTCATTGCCACTCATAGGCCACCTGGCTGGAGTAAACAGGCTTTAGAGTCGGGCATTCTGAGCTGGTCCACCATCTCACTTCTGGTAAACGACCTGTGCGACATACAGGTCTGACGCAGTGCCCAGAGCCCTTACACCTTCCTGCCTTTGGAAAAGCAAAGACAAATAAGAGATCAGGTAAGACAAGTGATGTACTCTCTCACTCTCCCACTCCCGCTTTACTGCCCCCTCGGCAGAGCTGCTCCTGCTCAGTTACGCCGCAGGGTGGAGGGGGTGGGAGTGCTGGTGGGGGTGGGGGGGTCCACTCCCCCTGTAACATCTGGGTGCTTACCCCTCCCAGATCAGACCTTGGCAAAAACAAAAACAAAAATCCATTGATTGCCCTAACCGGTTTGGCTCAGTGGACAGAGTGTCCGCCTGGGGACTGAAGGGTCCCAGGTTCGATTCAGGTCAAGTGCACACACAGTAGGAGGTGTGCAGGAGGCAGCTGATCAATGTTTCTCTCTCATCGATGTTTCTGACTCTCTATCCCTCTCCCTTCCTCTCTGTAAAAAATCAATAAAATATTTATTTTTTTAAAAATCCATTGACTATCAGTGGTTCTCAACCTGTGGTCGGCAGTCCAACGACCCTTTCACAGGGGTCGCCTAAGACCATCCTGCATATCAGATACTTACATTACGATTCACAACAGTAGCAACATTACAGTTACGAAGAAGCAATGAAACTGATTTCATGCTTGGGGGTCACCACGTGAGGAACTGCATTTAAAGGGCCGGAAGGTTGAGAACCACTGATTGACTGTAGACTCTGCATTGC
>PVJC01043753.1:0-14457 GCA_004026665.1 Murina feae
AGGCATCAGCCACCACCTGCCCAGCCCACTCTGCTGCCCGCTGGTTTCCATGATTCACCCGCCGCTCTCTCCGAGGCTCCCGGCCCCCATCTTGCCTGGGCTAATTTGCATACAGCCACTCTGATTGGCTGGTGGGTGTGGCTTACCCTGTCTCGGAGAAACGGTTAATTTTACTATTTCGCTTTTATTAGTTTAGATTCCAAGTCAAGCTACTTATTTCACAAATTGGTTCTACCAGTTTTCACCAATTGATTACCAGTTTTGCACATTTGTGCTTAGAACCTCCCATGATTTCTCACTGCTGTTAGTGTAAAATGCAAGCCACTTTGATCACCTCCAGTATCTTCTTTTGTCACCACTTCTCACTTGCTATGACCCAGCCCTCAGTTCTTCAGACCTGCTTTCTTACCTGTCATGTTCCCTGTACCCAAACATTCTCCATCCTCTTCCTGTGCTTGCCAAAATCCTGCTCATCTTTCAGGCCACAGCCTAAGTATTTCTTCTTCCAACCCCTTGGCTAGGTAGATTTAGGTCCCTGCCAAGTGCTCCTATGGGACCCTGGGCTTCCTCCTCACACTTTACTGTATTGCTGGCTCCTCCTCCCCATTCAGGAGTAACCATTTCTTGTTGCTCATCATTGTAACACACACTACTACATGGTAGATACTCAGCAAACATTTGTTGAAGGAATAAATGAACTTCTATGGCAAGTGTCTTTGGATCAGAAGACTTGTATTTCATATACATTGACAAATGGGCTAACATTTTCATATTCTTCCACCTGTGATCAAACCATAAGCCATCTCTTTAGCAAACACTGAACTCTGTCTTTTGAAACATAATTAGAAAGATGGTTAGTAACAATGCTGTTTTGCCCTGCAAACGTAGCTGACATTCTTACCAATGATCATTGTTTAGAAATAAGAATTCACAGAGCTGGGTTGGAAAACAGCATTTAATATCTCAGAGAGTCATCACTGAGATGACACACGGGAGTTAAAACTGTAGATTCCAAGTTCATTCATTCTTACCTAATGTAAGAGAATCAACTTCTATTTTACCCCTGCATTCAATTTTCTACCATAGTACTTGATACAGAGGAGATAGCCACCTGTGTTTTTGTAGAATAATATAGCTATTTGTATTTAGTGCTGTTCTAAGCACTCTGTGTGGATTAACACATTTAATCCTCACAACAACCATGGGAAATAGATTCTATAAATCCAGTTATACTGATGAAAAAACTGAGGCTAGTCATTTGGCACAAATTACCTGTGCTGGCAAGGACTTTAGAGGCCATTTAGTTCAATGCTCTTATTTTACAAAAGGACAACTGAGGCCTAAGGAGGTGGTACTCGTTCCTGCCCATTCATGCTTTTGTGCACATACATTAAAACTTTTATTAAGTAGAACCCACTATCCACACTCAAATTAGCTAGGTACTTTGTCCCCCCATTTTAGTAATTTACAATAAAAAGAAGGACTTTTTATATTTTGGGGGAAAGGTACATTTTATTTTCTACCAGCTTTTTATTTTTAAATTTATCTTTATTGTTGAAAGTATTACAAATGCCCCCTTTGTTTGTTTGTTTTCTACTGGCTTTTTTTCTTCTTACAAATATTTTGATTATTTTGCCAGTCATTTTTAGAGCCTTTTTAGTGTTTTTTTTTTTAAATTAATACACAGATTGGACAAGATGAGAATGCATTTGTCTTGGTTAATTTTGAAAAGTGGCTGCCTAAAACCCGGGTCTTCTAACTTGGAGTCCAATGCCCTTTCATTGCTCCCCAGTCATCTCAAAGGTGAGTTGGTAAACATGATTTCAGACAGAATGCAGGAGCCATGTTTAACTGTCTTAGGTTGGCTTTTGTTGTTAAGGAAATCAGGAAGTTTGGACAACTCGGGGGTGGATTTCCATCCCGAGGGGTTTTACTACTATTTCTGTAATTACTGTCCACATAAAGGATCTGTGTTTGAGAGGGATGACCGCAGAGGTTGTGTATCGTTCTTAGCTCCAGCCTGGGTCTCAGCAAGCTTCTTCTATGAAGGGCCAGATGGAGAAGATTTTAGGGTTTGCACTCTCTGTTTCAACTGTTCAACTCTGTCATCGACCGTGCAGCGACCAATGAGCATTGATGGCTGTGTTTTCATAAACCTTCTGATACTGAAACTGGAATTTCATCTAATTTTTCCATGTCACAAATGCTCTTCTTTAGGTTGCAGAAGCATCTAACCCTAGCTGGTTTGTCTCAGTGGATAGAGTATTGGCCCACAAACTGAAGGGTCATGGCACATACCTTGGTTGCAGGCTCCATCCCAAACCCCGGTTAGGGTGCATGCGGGAGGCAACCAATCGATGTGCCTCACATCAATGTTTCTCTCTCTCCATCTCCCTGCTCCTTTCCACTCCAAAAGTCAATGGAAAAATGTCCTCGGTGCAGATTAACAACAAAAACATCTAAAAATATAAATACCATTCTTAGCTTTCAAACCATACAAAAACAGGCAGCAGGTTGGGTTTGGCCTGTGGACTGTAGGTTTCCCTTGCTCTCAGCCAGGAGACACGCCTATGTGTCAGGATCGATTGTCAAGTACACTTGACACGCTGGTAATGCATTACTGGTTCATTGCAAAAATATTGAAGTTCGTGAGTAATTTGTGTATAAAGCATAGTTGATGGACTGTTATCTTGACAATGGCATTCCCAGGCACTTCCATTCTGATAGGTTTTCCAGAGTTGATGCAAAAGTGGTGGCAGTTAAGTCAGTGCTGGGTAAGCAGCCATTTTATTTTACCTAAACTGTGGCAGCCGTGAGTGACTTTCACTAATGGATTGCTCTTCATGGTGGGGATTACCATGTTTCAGAGTAATTTATTTCCCTGCAGACATTTTTTTTTAAAGTTTTATCAAAATCTGCTGCAGTTGCCGGAATGTTTTACACATGTGACAATGTCATCTACCTTATGTGTCCTGGAAAAATGATTTGAGAAGCATCGCAATAGGCCCAAGGCTGAGATGTGTATACTTCATTGTACATAAATGTATGTCTTTTTGTTCTCCAAACAGAATTGGTTATGTTTAGTGAACAGGTTGATTATTCTCGGTGTTTGTATATAGATTTGTACATACAAGATGAGGTCTGTGTGTGTTTATACATAAATGCCTAAATGTATATACCATGACCATCTGAAGGTCTTTGCCAAGATGGTTTCTGTTTCTGAACTCTTGGATACTTTAAAACCCAAGAGGTAAAACATTGTATGTATTACAGGCAAAAGGACCCTGGAGTTTATAGAAATTTAGTTTGTAGAAAGGATTCCTGGACCCTTTATTAAGCCTTGCCTCCTCCAATCGACCTTGGACGAATTGTTAAGAATGTATAAAGTATCATTGTTGAGTCTAACGTTTCTATACAGTAAGTTAAGAAACTGAGACAAGTGTTAACTGAGTACATGGCATGTTGATGCATCCCATACCCGTTTTGTATATAATTCATTTCTTTCTCTAGTTATCCAGTTACTTAGTTTCAGGTTGGACTTCTTTGTTTAGTAGATAACTTGAGTATAAGTTTCTTTTCATAGAAATAGTGGCTATGCTAGTGTGATTTCAAATAGGGCTGCAAATTTAAGTGAATCATTCATCTCTGGAATTTTTTACTTAAAATATACTGATTTTTTGACTAATATTTTCAGCCTCCTCCCCTCCCTTCCCACTTTTCCCCCCAGATATTTGCTATTGAGCAAGTAGCTGTTCAGTTCCATTCTTCTGGAGAGCGAGCGATTCTCTCGGGTCTCGGGGTGCTGCAGGGGTTGTGGCCTTCACCCAGGTCACTAGAGCAGTCACCATTCTATCACATAGCAAGTCCTGGCCACCTGGAGGAGTGAATGCAGCTTCTCCACATGCCTTATTCCCACAGCTGCGCCAACATGCTGGAACAGTCTGGCTCCAGGAGTATTCATATACTTTTTTGAGATTGTCTATAAAATACTATTTTGTAAAAATAATGCTTTTCAATAGACATTGCTGGGTTATATTTGTTTTATAATAATTATGTACCTAATGTTCAAGTGTGATTGATTTTGAGATTTATGTATATTTGTAAGCCTATCCCGTGTGAATTTCTACTCTTAAGGTGTGAGGTACCTTACTAATAAAGACATGGATTTCTATTTATGTCAAGTAACTGTAGCAGTATTCCTAGATGCTTCCTAAATGACTGTACTGTCCATTTGCCATCACAAATACTTTTATCCTTAGAGGATTATGTCACGGTTAGAATATATTAACGAGATTTAAACTTTAAAATATAAACTCCCAACATGGTTTGAAATTTGCCCTATTGATATCATTAAAAGTAGTTTATGATTCCTTACTGCTTTGCTCTGGTGCAGTGTTGGTTTTCCGTTTGCTTGCTTTACATCCTTTCATCAGTAAAGTCTCCCCAAAGTTATAGACGTGAAGAACATGAAAGCCCAGTCTTGTCTGGCAAAGGGGGAGGGAGATCACGTTGCAGTAATCAGGTGAAAATCACTGTAGCGAAACAATTTGCAAAATACATCTGTATTTATAGCTTCAGCTTAATACCTTCCTCAGATAGTAAGTGGATGATAATCTAAGGTGACCAGACATCCTGCTTTTGGCGGGACAGTCCCGATTTTTAAGTTTGTCCCGCGTCCCTCGGCATGTTAAAAAAGTCCTGAGTACTCTTTGTAATATTTTAAGTAATAATAATAATAAAAGAACCCCCCCCCACCCCCGTCAATGGTGTACCACTTTAAATCTGGTCACCTTATATAATCCCACTTAAAGTGTGTTTCGTAGTTAATAAACTAGCTATAAGAATTTCAATGATCAGCTATATTGGTAACGAAATCATAGTAAGTTTGGCTGTGGAGCCTTAGGAATCATCAAAGAGGTCCTGAGCTTGCAGGATGTAATAGCTGAGCTGCTGGTACTACCAAGGCTAGGTTGGGAAACTCAAGGAGTGTTAAGAAAGAATTAGACATTGCCACATTCTGCATTATGGGGTCTAATCCTCAGCACCCCCACACACACACACACACAAAATATATTTCTTTGGTTTTTGTGTTTTGTATATTAAGTGTCCCCTGTGATATTTATTTTGCAGTATTCTCAATGGGTAGCCCAGATGTCTGTCTTGACCCTGGTTGATGTTTGACTTGGGAATTTCTTAGGGCTCAGTCCCAGATGTAAGGGCCAGGGGATGGGTGATAAGAAGAGAGAGCTGAGATGGAATGAATAAAAAAGTCACCTGGATACATAGCAAGCCACCCTCACCCAGCCTGGGGCAGCCTGGAAAGCAGGAGGTGGTGGTGATGCTGAATCTGAAGGAAGGGCCAGGAAAGCGGAAGGAGGATGTGGAGAAGCATCGCCAAGAAAGGGGAGAGCGACCCCAGAAGAAAGGCCGGCAGGATGTGTTTGGGGACCACTGACATTTGGCACGGTTTGTCTTCATTTTCTGTTGCCGCTATGAAAACAACAGATGTATCTCTTACAGATCTGGGGGCCAGAAGTCAGAATTGAATCTTATGGAGCTAAAATCTAAGTGTTGGCAGGACTGCTTCCTCTGGGAACCGCAGCGGAGAAGGTCCTTCCTCACCTGCTCCAGCTTCTGGTGTTGCTTCACACCCGTGTCCACCTCTGTGGTCAGATCACTTCTCTTCTGTAGTCTAATCTCCCTCCCACACTCAAGATTCTTGCAGTTAACACTTGGGCCTCATCTGTATAATCCAGGATAATCTCTCCATCTCAAAATCTTAATCTTATCTGCAAAGTCAGGTCAAGTGACACACCTCACAGGTTCTGGGGATTATACCCTGGATATCTTTGGGGGCCACCACATTGCTGCGGGATAAAGGACAGGGAGGGAGCAGGGAGAAGGGAGGCAGGCCCCTCAGCGTGGACTTTGGATTCAAGGGTTTGGACACCTTCCCACAGGGTAAGGAGGCTTTGAAGGGATCCGGTTGTATTTTAGAAAGATCATGCTGGCTGCAATGCAGAGAATTGATTGGAGGGACTGAAAGGGCAATGACATCAGAGTGGTGTCAAGAGGGTACAAAGAAGCGACTCTTGGGATTGAAAGCCAGCAGGACTTGGTTCTCAAATGAACATCGTTCATTTATAAATAAAGAGGGATTGGTCTGGCCAATTTGAAATGTGTCCACCATGCTCTGGTTTTCAGTCTTGCTCTGATTTGCAGCAGGAGGCTGGCTGTTTGTAGGTGACCTCAGCTTGGTTGGAGTATATTGTATTGTGAGTAGAGCAGAGGAAGGGGTGGGCTAAGAATTCCAAATCCTCATTCCTAACTCTTAAATGTCAACCGTTCCAGATAAAATGTTTCAGATAAAAATCAACCCTGTGAAGATGAGGAGCCACCGTAAAGGACACGTAAGGACAGCCACTTTCTGGACCAGCAATTATGGCTTTTAGCAATGATCGTTCATCACAAAACTTACCTTGAAAATGCCCTTCTCCCTGCTAACCTCCTCCCACTCTAGAAGAGGAAGGGGGGAGTCACTTTAATTGCAGACTTTTAAAAAAGTATTCCCTTCCCCTATCTCCCTCCAAAGAACTTCCCAAGCTTCTTCTCTTTTTCATCTGGCCCTTTTCTGGGTACATGGGTCTCAGTTGGCTTGGTTGAACCAATTTGAAAATATTTTCACTGGCCCTTTTATACTGATAACATTGTCCTTGTTGACATGGCATGGAAGGTTAGCTACAGCTGGGTGGCACAGACCAGAAGGACAGGAACCTGGAGGCAGGAACTATTTCCAATGTTGTGTCAGTTGCTGGGACACAAATGCAGCAAAGCCATGTAAACCACTGACTTTGGCTGCAGCGTGGTACGTGCAATCAGAGGGTGAGCAAAATCCTGTGGGAACACAGCCTCCTTGTGTTAGGCCATATATACGTCAGTCCATTTTCTAGTGCTTCAACCTTCATTTCTGTTAGAGTTCAATTCTCAATTAGAAATTCTGGCAGAGACGTGTCAGTTCTATTGGAACAGTCGAAATGTTCAGAAATGTTGCCTTTCATTGGGACTTGGAAGCAGAGCACAAACACAGAGCATTTTTGAGTTGCTGAGCTGGGTCCCCAACACAATTTAGGCAACATACCCCCTCCTGTCCCATGTATATGTCAGTTTCTGTTTGCATGCACCCATAAATGCTTTTATGTAATACTAGTGGCCTGGTGCACAAATTTGTGCATGGGTGGGGTCCCTCGGGGTGGCCTGCAGGGCTCAGGCCCCAGCTCACATCCCCAGGCTCGCAGCCCCAGCTCCAGCCCCCAGCCTGCAGCCCTGCACCCCTCCCAACCACCCTACCGTGCCGCCCTCTCACCTGCTCCACCATCCCCCCTGTGGGTGATCAATAGGGGCGCCCTCCCCTCCCCTGCTCCCTCAGTGCCTGGGAGCCAGGAGGCGGCCCTGCCCCCCACTGCCGCCGCTGGCCGCAGTCTGCGGGGTGATCAGTGGGGTGATCTTGCCCCACTCACACCCACCTTGGCCTGGCACTGCTCACTCACCTGCTCCACGGTCCCACTCTTGTCGGGACCCATCGGGGTTTGTTGCCGATGGCCGCCACCCCCCGGTGGTCAGTGCACATAGCGAGCGGTTGAATTCCCAGTCAAATGACTGCCCAAGGGGACAATTTGCATATCAGCCTTTTATTATATAGGATGGGATCTTTTTGTAATTAGAGGAAGAGAGCGCAGCCTTTGGAGAAGGACAGAGGTGGGTGATTTAGTCTTTGTTCCTTCATTAACCCCTTGTATGGGTTTTGAGACTCTGTGGTTAGAGGACTTGAAGTTAGACATGGAAGGAACTCTTCATGACAGGAGATATCATACATTGGGCACAAGTGACCTGGTTTAGGGCTTGAGTAACAAAAGAGCAAAGAGTATGCAAGCTGGGGAGAAGGACTTCCTCCCTATGAGTGGAACCCAGCTCTGCTTTGGAATCCTGAGGATTAGAAGTTTGGAAGTATCCAAGATCTGGGAATAAAGACACAGGCTCTGACAATCTTATGACAGGCACTGAACCCAGTGAGCTGTGTGGGCAGCTGGGTGGAAACAGGATAGCTGATGGTTGACTCATGTTTCTGGGTATATGTGAGGCATCCCTTTGAGATTCCCTAGAAATTACTGAGGATTTTTTTGGGAGGGAGACTGAAGCACTGTTGTTATATAAATGGGAGTTTGAATCGTTGTAAAATGGATACTGAAAGCAAATGTGACCATAATTTGTAATCATAATCTCAGCAGTGCTATACAAAGTAGTTAAGAAGCAAAGCAAAATATAGGACAACTGAAGAAAATATTTACAGAATAAGAGTACAGAGACCATTTAAAAAGCAAGGATTGTGACCTGAAACCCAAAAATAAAACAGAAAGGAATTACTTTTACTTTAAAACTTATTGAAAACAGGAAAGGGTAAACTTGCAGGGTTTTGAAGCACGCACATATTGGGTACTCGGTAAAGGCTTCTTTCTTTTTAATATTTTATTGATTTTTTTATAGAGAGGAAGGGAGAGGGATTAGAGAGTTAGAAACATTGATGAGAGAGAAACATCGTTCAGCTGCCTGCTGCACACCCCCTACTGGGGATGTGCCTGCAACCAAAGTACATGCCCTTGACTGGAATCAAACCTGGGATCCTTCAGTCCGCAGGCCAACTCTCTAGCCACTGAGCCAAACCGGTTAGGGCAAGGCTTCCTTCTTTGCTCTTCCTTCCTTCCCTTCTTTTTAAATAAAAGTGCTGTTTGAGATAGGGCCAGTAGACTTGGATTGTAAGACATTCCCGACAGAACAGAAGCACCTTGCACTGCCTCAGAGCTTCCTTTTTCTCTTTGGAAACAAGAGCTTCTATTGTGACTGGGGGTGGGAGGGAGGTGGGGGCGGCGAATGAGGTTGGGGCTTACTTGACCGGACTTCAGGTCTCAAAAAGAAATAGTGTTGGTATGAGACTCTGATTTAGAGCCCTTTCAGGAGTTTAGATCGACACCTGCACCAATAGTTGTCAACAGTAGTTGCACAGTACAGTTCTCTGAGGAGCTTTAAAAAATATGCCAAAGGATCCCTGTCAGGCCAGTTAGCAAAGTAGTTAAGATTATAGATGTAGGAGCCAGACTCTGAGTTCGAATCTTTCCTCTGTCACCTCCTAGATGTGTGACCTCGGCAAGGTACCCAACTTCTCTGTGCTTCAGTGTTCCCCTTTAATGAGTTAATAGGAATGAGGCGCTTAAAACAGGGCCTGCCATATGATAATCGCTATGTAAAACCCTGCCAAATAGAACCTGGGGACCAGTTTTTTGTAAATACCTCCCCCAACCCCCTCGGGATTCCAATTCGCAACCTGGGTTTTCAATCTGCAAGTGTAGTGCCACTTTTGGGATTCCGCTTCCCAAAAGTAGACATTAACCAATCGGTGAAGGGAGCTTTTTTTTTTTTTCCTTTTCCTCCAGTAAGGTTTTGAGCTCAGCAACCTGTTACCTAGATCCAGCGGAGCGAAGGGCTTTTCGCTATACTCTCTGGGAGTTGTAGTTTGCCAAAGGCCCTATAAGCGCTCAATGGCCAGATCGGAACTACAACTCCCACAACGCCGCGCGCCGCCCGCCTTGCTTCTGGTTGCTGGCTCTCTCGGGCTTCCCCGCACCGCCTCTCGGCGGTCGCAGCAGAGACACCATGGCCGACGGCGGCGGCGGTCCCGCCGAGGCGTCGGGCCCACGGGACTCCCCGGGCCGGACGCCAGCCCCACGCGCGGTCGAGCCGGGTGGCGGCGGCGGCGGCGGCGGGGAGACCCCGCGGACGGCGGTGCTGGCGCTCCGCTTCGACAAGCCCATCAAGCAGGCCTTCTACAACACCGGGGCCGTGCTGTTCGTGTGCCTGTGCTGCGGCGCCGCCGTGCTCGTCTACTTCATCCTGGAGGCCTTTCTGCGGCCGCTGCTGTGGGCCGTGCTGTGCGGCACCTTCCTGCACCCCTTCAAGAGCTCGCTGACGCGCCTGGGCCGCCACTGGCTGCAGCGCCTGCACCGCGCGCACACGCCCATCCTGCTGGCCGCGCTGCTGCTGCCGCTCTGCTTCGCCGACTACAGCGTCGAGGCGCTGGGCGAGCAGGCGCTGCGCCGCCGCCGCCTGCTGCTGCTGCTGGGCGCGGGCGGCCCGCTGCTCTACGGCCTCTACAGCCTCGGCAGCTACCTGGGCGTGCAGGTGCTGCTGGCGCACGCCGGCGTGCTCATCTGCCGCGGGCTGGACTACTTCAGCAGCCTGTGGGTGAGTGAGCCTCGGCCCGGGCCCCCCGCGGTCCGGCGGCCACACGACACCCTTTTTCTGCAGCCCCAGCGCCCTGGGGTGCGACTGCAGCTCCTTCTCCGGGTGTTAGGGCGACCAAAGCTGCACACCTGTGCGGCAGCGGCAGCCTCCGCCTTCCTTCCCACGCATCTGCGGAACCTGGCGCGCTTCCTTCCTACGGGAGGGCGGGTGTGGTTGGAAACGGCCTCCCTGCCTTCCCTCCCCTGCGCCGGTCCCGGCAGATCCTCTCTGGGGGACGCGACCCCTGTTGGGAGTCACTGTTCCGCTTTGCAGCTGGGGGCTCCGGAGCACCAGCAGGTGGACTTGAATTTACTCCTGGTCATGGGGCTGGGGGGCAGATGGACTCTTCCGGATGCCAGAGCTGGAAGGGACCTTAGAGTTCCTCGCTTAACGTGCCGTGATAGGAGAGGTGACTTCTTAACGCGGCCAGGGCTAGTTAGGGACAAGCAGCGGACTAGTTGGCTCTCGTTTCTCAAGTCCTAAAACAAAGGTTTCTTCATAGTCCGGGACTGCGTCTCAGGTAAGGTGATTTCTCTATGCTTTGTGCCAGGCCCTGGGTGCCGAGCCACCTGGCCTCTTGCTGACCACCCTCTTCTTCTTGAGAACGACTTATATTGTGCAAGAACAGCTGCACCGCAGTACATCTCCTCCTGCCTGGATTACTTAAGCAGACTGGGTGGAAGAGAGGCAGATTCCTGATTCCTGGATCACCCTGGGCTTATCCTTAGGAAATTGGGGAGCTTTAGAATTGGAACGGACTTCCAAGGTAATCGAGTGACCCAATTCCTAACTCAGAGCAGGTTGTAGACCAGTTAATTCAAGTATTTCACTGGGGACTGTTAAAAAAACAAGTGGATATTTAATGCATAAGAATGCCAGTTTGTCAATAAAGAGTACCATTAACATATTTTATTCACTTTTGTCAGTGTTCATCAAGTTGCAAAACAATTCTCCTTATCTGTCCAGCAGGGTTTTGACTTGCTCGAAGTTATGGGTAGACTGGTGATTGATCCCAGAACTGCTCTCGTCTGTTGCTCTATCAATACCACTTCCCAGGTCAAGTTAAAAGTCGATTATGTTGGCTGCTGGGCTTTGTGAAGGACTTAAAGGCAGTAAGATGAAGGCTCTGACTTCAAGGTGCATGTAATCATATGTGTACATAACCTAATGGTGATGACAGACTCACATATGTTCATTACCCACCAGTTATGGAGCACCTCATCCATAATTTTGCGATGCTGCCTGTGCGTGCAGCGGCTAAGTGATCAGACAGAAGCCTTGGCCTCTAAGCGGCCTGGACTGTTTCAGTTGCAAGAGGGAGGGATGTGCAACAACCCCCTCTAACTCTGGGGTCTTGTGGATGTCAAGTGGAAGTGATCCCAGGAGCCTGCTTCTCCCAGAGAGGTTTCTGAGGTCCAGAGAATGTGATTGTCCCAACATCACTCATATTGCGAACAAATCCACGGTTCACATTTATGGAGTCCCAGTTCTGTATTTTTTCTTCTTTACCTTGTTTCACAGTTCAGTAAAAGTTCATTGAATGCCTCTTATATAGAAAGCAGAATATTATATGGTCTTAAGAAATATAAAGACTTGCCCTGGCCAGTTTGGCTCAGTGGATAGAGCGTCGGCCTGCGGACAGAAGGGTCCCAGGTTTGATTCCGGTCAAGGGCATGTACCTTGGTTGTGGGCACATCCCCAGTAGGGGGTGCGCAGGAGGCAGCTGATCGATGTTTCTCTCTCATTGATGTTTCTGACTCTCTGATCCTCTCCCTTCCTCTCTGTAAAAAATCAATAAAATATATTTAAAAAAATAAAAGAAATATAAAGACTATTTTGGCCTGATTCCCATATCTTCAAGAAATTCAATCCTGTCAACAGTCAGACACGTTTATAGAGTCTGCTAACAGTTTTTGATTGTTGCTGTTATAACTTACTGCAAATTACTGTAGCCAAGGCCAAGTATCTTATCCACTGCACTGTAGGAAATTGGAAGAGAAAGGCCTACCTAAGGTATGTGATGTGCGTTCATACTAGAGTAAGAAGGTAAATACGTGGGTGAATTGGCATGATTAGTGGGAAATGAAGCATTTCCGTCACTCACTCTCAGATAGTAGAGATGAGGAATTAGATACTTGTAAAAAGGTGTTCTCAACTCAGTGTAGCATATAGTTTTGAGTATTGTTTTACTGAACATAAACCGTCATCTTTGTATTTTACTTAAATGCCTTGCATGGTTTGTGAATGAGCAGAAGAGAAGTAAGGGCCAAAGTTGATTAGGCTAGAGGAAGGGAGGAAGGTCAAGCCAACTAATGATATACAAAAAGGCTTGAAACTCAGCTGTTTGGCTATACAGTAGGGGGGCAAGGGAGAAGAGGAGGGGGTAAAAAGACCTCCGCCATTATAAAAGACAATATGAGACAATTAGAAGTGAGTAGGGAGTGGTAGAGGGACTAAATTGAAAGTAGAGCCGGAGGTTGATCTGAGTTTGAGAGAAACAGGCTTGCAGTTGTGTTTCAGCACGGGGGAGGGGGTTGGATGGGGGTGAGGTGCACCTGGGAAGCAGAGACAAGGAGTTTTCACCTCAGGCAAAAGTGCTGATTAAGGCCGGACATGACCTGAAAATAGGTCATGTGACTGGGCAGGGGTCCCACACTGTAGCTTTTCTGTCACATAGTTCACAGTCAGCTTGATTTTGTAATCCCAAGCAGGGCTGCCTGGTACAGAAAAAGAGTCTTTATGCTTTTTGGAAAACTTGTAAATTTGAGCCTGCTGCAGGTATAGATGCGAGAGGCAGAGGGAAGGGTTACATTTAAGTATATCTACATTTGGAAGTTGATAATTCATGCAGTTGAGATGCAGTTTTTGAGCCATGACCCCAGGCACTGGATTAGGTGCTTTCATGTGTATTATTTCATTCTCACAACAAGTAGTAGGCGGGGATTTCACAGGTGAGAAGAATGACTAGAGATTAACTTGTTCTTTTTAAACATACTAGAGGCCAAGTGCAAAAATTCGTGTGTGGGTAGGGTCTGGCAGGGGCCACACCTCCAATTGGGTGGGGGTGGGGGCGATCAGAGGTGGGGCTGGCCAGGGGGAGGGGCTGCGGGCATTTGGCCGGCCGGCTTCACCCCCTGGTCAAACTCCTGGTTGAACTCCCAGTTGAGGGGACAGTTTGCATATTAGCCTTTTATTGTATAGGATTTTTGTATTGATTTCAGAGAGGAAGGGAGAGGGAGAGAGAGCTAGAAACATCAATAATGAGAGAGAATCATTGATTGGCTGCCTCCTGCATGCCCTTTACCCAGGATTGAGCCCACAACTTGGCCAGTGTCCTGACAGAGAATTGAACTGTGATCTTCTGGTTCATAGGTTGATGCTCAACCACTGGAGCCCCACCGGCTGGGCTATTCTTTCTTCTAGTAAACTAGAGGCCCGGTGCACAAAAATTTGTGCACTTGAGGGGGTCCCTCAGCCCGGCCTGTGCCCTCTCACAGTCTGGGACCCCTTGGGGGATGTCCACCTGCTGGCGTGCCTGGCCAGCCTGGGTGAGGGGCAGAGGGCCGTTTCAGGCTGCCCACAGCCCCCATGGGGTTCGGGTCCCTACCGGGGTGCCTGGCTGGAACCAGCTATCTGGGATTTATTTAACTTCTATAATTGAAACTTTGTTGCCTTGGTTCCCCCCCCCCCTCGAAGCAGGTATCTGGGGTTTGTTTATCTTCTATAATTGAAACTTTGTAGCCTTGAGTAGAGCTCAGGGCCTGCAGAGTCCTGGCTCCTCCATTGCCTGGGGCAACTCCAGCTCTGTGGCTGTGGCCATCTTAGTTGAGTTAATTTGCATATTTGCTCCTGATTGGTTGGTGGGTGTGGCTCGTGGGTGTAACGGAGTGAGAGTCAATTTGCATATCGCTCTTTTATTAGATTAGACTAGGGGCCCGGTGCACAAAAATTTGTGCACTCGGGGTGGAGGGAGTCCTTCAGCCCGGCCTGTGCCCTCTGACAGTCTGGGACCCCTCAGTGGATGTCCTATGATGGCTCCAGTCTGCCAGGCGCCTTGTGTGTGTATGAGTGTGTGTGTGTGACCACTGGGGACCTGCCCCCAGCCGCATCTGAGGCTCGGAGCAG
>PVJC01043754.1:0-14506 GCA_004026665.1 Murina feae
AGGATGAAGAAAAAGGAAAGTAAAAATTATGAACAACAAATACATATCTATCAACAAGTGAATCTAAGAATCAAGTGAATAAAAAATCTGATGAACAGAATAAACTGGTGAATAGAATCAGAGGCATAGAAAGGGAGTGGACTGACAATTTTGGGGGGTTAAGGGTGTTGGGGGTGCATGAAGAGAATGGACAATAATCGTACACCTATGGATGAGGACAGTGGGGGGGGCAAGGACAGAAGGTGGGGTGGGAACTGGGAGGAGGGGAGCTATGGGGGAAAAAAGAGGAACAACTGTAATAATCTGAATAATAAAGATAAATTAAAAAAAAAAAAAGAAACCGTCAACAACACGAAAAGGGAGCCCACTGTACGGGAGAGCATATTTGGCAATGATACATCTGATAAAGGGTTAATATCCACAATATATAAGGAATCATACACTTAACAAAAGGAAGACAAAAATCCAATTAAATTCAAGTTCCTTCATCCAGGAATCTTCCACACACAAGCCCAAGTCTTTATAGAGGAACCTCACGTATGGGAAGGGCATCCTGAAATGATGTTTGCTGCCCCAGCTCCGAAGGCCCGAAGCTCTCTTTTCAAAAGCCAGGCGGTTACTGACTGTGCAGCATATACACTGGCTTCAAGGACTCAACCTCCACTGCAGCTGAGCCCCTGCCCCGGGCGCCTGGGGAGGCCACTCCAGAGCTGCATATAAACAGCCTGGGTGCCTGGGTACCTGGGGACGCATCACGTCACATGGGGGGAGGCTGCCCCGAGAGCAAGAAGGGAAGACACATTGGAGCAAAGCTTCATAAGAAATGACCTTTCTCTGGGATTTTTTTCCGATCTCCCCTAAAGAAACCACGCAAGCGCCTCCTGGAAAGCGTCTGGTCCGCACAATGACTCCCGGAAGTCTAGCAAGCTTCCATCTTGGCCACACGAGAGAACCTGCACCAAACACTGCCTTTCAAGAGCAGCAGGCTCCTCACTGTAGAGCATCCTGCCTGGCTATGCATTTGCCCTTCCACCTCGGGTCTCCTGCAACCAAGGAACCAGGTGCAAGCGGGTAACACCTAACACCGCTGAGAAAAGACGTGAGAAGTTCTGGCCCCGCCTTTCACCTCCCACGCTGCCCTGTTCCTGCCAATGCTCTGGCCCAACAATGGTTCGTGTTCTCTCTCTCTCTCTCTCTCTCTCGCTCTCGCTCTCGCTCTCTCTCTCTCTCTCTCTCTCTCTCTCTCTCGCTCTCGCTCTCGCTCTCTTTCTTTCTCTCCCCCTCATCCCCCCATAGGGCCTGCCTCAAATAGAATTTCACGAATCCCAGGGTCTTTCCCCTAAGAATCTAAGGAGAAGTTGGAAACGATGTGACACAGTGAGTTTCACAGCTGAGTGTCAGGCCCCGGCCAGTCTGAACCAAGGTCCTGACTCCCCTCCAGCGCCTTCCAGTTTACCTTTTAGATTCAAGCTCACATGTAACTGTTATGCAAAGTCTGGAAAAGCAAGGAACACATGCAAGATGGGGAGGTGGGAACAGACATTTATCAAAGAAATGTTGTTATAGTTCCACAATAATAAAGTATAGTGACAACAACAGAAATCCTTTGTCTTCTTATAAAATGATACAGCTCTAGGCCAAATACACTAATTCCCCACCTGCAGTGCTGGTGTCCCTAACAAGCAATGGGTGTGTTGTTATAGTCATACAGTTATTATTATAGAGGCGCCAGCTAACATGGGTTGTTCGGGCTTCTTTAAATTAGACGCCCAGCATTCCTAACTAACACATGATAGAAAAGTTACATTTCAAAGAGAATGCCGGACCATTAGTGATGGGAAATGCTCCCCCTCCAGAGTGCAGAATCTCCACACCGTGGTCGCGTCCACGTGTAATTCTCAACAGTTCCCTGGCCCTTAGTGGGGGGGGGGGGGGGGGGGGTGAACATCACTCCACGCTGCTCATTTCATAATTAGGCTCCAGACAGTCAGCCCTGAAGAGCCTGAATCTCCTGTACAGACCAAAGCCTCTAGGAGTGAGAAGGGGCCATGGACGTCATTACACCAGCTGCTCACGCGTTGCCTGAGTCTCTGTCAGATCCCCTCCATGGATTCACTGGGCTGCATGCCACACTCTGCCTGCCACACCTCGGCCCGCTGACTGAGAGCTACATCCCGGGGGAGGCCGCCACTCCATCTCGGACAGCTCTGTCTCATGATTGGCTGTAACTATCGGGATAAAGAGATCAGTGATTCACCTGAGGACATGGCTGCATGTTTATGTTCCTCCGTAATGCAAGTCCCTGAGATAACCGGAAGAGGGTGCAAACAGAATTGTGACACAGGTTCAGCCTAGTTGGAGCATATCAGGTCACCAGGCTGGTGAACAAAATGGTACCGAAACACTATAATAAGCTCGCATCCCATGTCCACATTATGCAGTGTTTTTAACGTGAATAAATTCGCCACCAACCGGAAAGAACTGTTAGCTTGTTGGTTCGGTACTGACGAGCAAATGCAGCATTTTGCTCACAGGACCAGGCTTCACTGTATCCCAGAGTCACTGGACATGTTGACCTAGGAGGGTCTGTGCAGCATGGAGCTAGTACAGTCATCTCAATGTTGCTGACATATTCAGGTGGTTGGTACAATGCTCTGCAATAGTACAATTGAGAACTAAGTTTCTAGAGAGAAAATGTAGATGTTGTAAACTTGGAATGCAGCGTGTTAAAAAGTGGCATCACCCATTTTACAGCCTGCCCAGGCAATGAACCCACACTCATCCTCATCAAAAAAGAGCATTGAGAGGCCCACTTTCTCGGTTCTTAAACGAATACTTTTTGAATCTTTAATATCGTTGTTTGTTTTACAGTGTCCTTCTCTGGGAAAGAAGGTTTTTCCCTCAAACAGTAAAACAGTTTAAGCCTTTGTAATCTAAGTAAATAGCCTAAATATATCTTCTCTCCCTGTACATTCTCAAGAGTACAACCTGGATTCTCTGAGTTTAATGAGGACGAGAGTTTGATTGTTTCCATTAAAAAGAGAAAAGAGTAAGGCAGAAATTCAGCGTGCTCAAGTAAAGTACAGCCATCCTCACATCTGTAGTATATTAGAGGAGACACAAGACAAAACATTGACTCTTGAGGTTAAATCTAAATTTCCTGCTGCAGTCCTGAAAGAGTTGAGAATGTAGATCAAAAAAAGCAACAAAGAAAATAAGACCAAAAATGTCTTAAAGCAACTTTCAAAGGCTATTAAATGCCAACACTTAGTTATTTGAGACACCATTACAGTCAGCAATCACCCAGTATCCACAAACAAAAGCCAGTGAAAATTCTGCTCCACCTCAAGTCCTTTTCCAAGTTAGGGATGATGCACCTGGAATCTGTGTGTCACGGTGGTGCCATGCCACCACCCCTGGTCAAAAGCACACACACATGTAGATGAAGACGTGGTTATTTTGAACTCAGAATCCAATAGCCTCTTGTCCAAACCTATGATAAAATGAGGTCCATATTTCTAAACCTTGCACATTACAAAATTTTTTCAACCACAAAGATTTTGATGGAATCAAGAAACTCAAATTAGGAGAAATTTATTGTGAAGTCATTTTAGACAAGTCATATCAATTTATGCCTCGGTTTCAGCATCTAAGAAATATGGTGGATCTTCTAGACCAGTGGTTCTCAATCTGTGGGTCGCGACCCCTTTGGCGGTCGAACGACCCTCTCACAGGGGTCGCCTAAGACCATCCTGCATATCAGATATTTACATTACGATTCATAACAGTAGCAACATTATAGTTATGACGTAGCAACGGAAATAATTTTATGCTTAGGGGTCACCACAACATGAGGAGCTGCATTAAAGGGTCACCGCATTAGGAAGGTTGAGAACCATTGTTCTAGACCTTTTACCAATTTTTTTCCTTGTCTTAACAGATTATGAAGCCTTTGCCACAGCCAAACTACTCCTGTTGCTCTTTGCTCTACATCACTGGTTACTGCTTCTACGTCTCTCTCTTGTTTCTCCCCTTAATGTTGGAAGGTCCCAGGGCTCAGCCCAGGGTTCTCTCGCTTTTCTATTGTCAGTCACACCTTTGGAGAGCTCATCTGAGATATTTCAGTGACCCTCAAATTTATATTTTTATCTCAAGCCCTTCTGAACTCCAGAATTATATGCACAATTGCCTATTTTATATTTCCATTTGGATGTCTAATAAACCTTGCAAACTTTTCGAACATACAAGTCCCAAACTGAACTCCTGATTTTCCCTACCCTGTCCCACAAACACACTGCCCCCGCATGCCTTCCTGTGTCTCACCTGACGACAACTCCAGCCTTCCAGCTGCTCGAGACAGGCCTCAGTGTCACACCGACTCCCACTCTCCGCATTCAATCTGCCAGATTATTTGATTGGCTACAAGAAAGCTATTAAGAAAACTGTGTAGAATCCAGTTCATTCCCTCCACACTATCACAGCTACTACCCTGGTCCAGGCTCCATTATTTCCTACCTGGGCTATCCAATGGCCTCCTAAAGCGTCTGTCTGCTTCTAACCCTGCCTCCTAGAGAGCCAAGGAGGCCCTCTGTAAACACTGGTCGTATCATTACATCCCTCTGCTTCAGTTCTACAAGGACCACCTGGTCTCCTCAATAGAACAAAAGTTCCAACACTGTGCTTGTTCCTGCTTCAACAATGGCCACCTGGCAGTTCCTCCAATATCTCAGCACTTTCCTCCCAGAGGCCCTTTGCACTGGCGCTTCTCGCTTTCTAGAATGTTCTTCCTCAGCAAGCCACAGGGTTCCTCACATCCTTCAAGTCTTCGCTCAGCTGTTCCGTGCTGAGCGAGGCTGCTCTGAATACCTGTGTGCAATTGCAACCACCCTCCCTCTTACGCTCCCAGGGGTCCTTCCCCTACCACACACTTGCTCCTTCTCTAAAGTACTAATCACTTTATAATATTTACTTACTCATTTTCTGTTTCCTACGACCACACACACACACACACACACACACCCCAAAATGTAAGCTCCATGAGGGCAAGCTTTTTATGTTTTGTTCGCTGAGATGTTCCAAGTGTCCAGAATGTAGGCCCGCAGTTCACCACCTACTAATCACCATCCTACTCTCTGAAGTTTTATATCACATTTCAGACTAACGCTGCCCCACCTCTCTAGTAATACAAAAACCATTTTCCCTCCCTTCAAACTCCAACATAAACCTCCTCTAGAGTCCTTTCTGCATTAGCTCTGCTCTGACCATAGATTTCTGTGCACTTAGCCAACAACAACAAAAAAAATGTGCATTAGTGTCTTTGCAGAATCTGTAAGTCTTAAGTCGTGCATGCATACAGGTATACTCCCAGTTCTTTATCTTATGATAAATGTGGCTTTTTAACTAGTGATCTGATGCCTTTTAAAGCATGACAACATCATGTAAATCATGGCCACAGTGTACAATTCAGTTGCTTCTCTCTACAGATTATAAAACAAACAAAATCAGTACAAAATGTCGAGGACATTGCCGGACTCAGAACCACAGCCACTGGATGTGTGGATGAGGTGATCAGAGAGCTCCCTGGAAACACACACGGTAAATACTGAGGAGGTCACATGGCTTCTTTGGTGAGAAACCCAAACCCATCGTGTCTCCCAAGAGCCTCGGAATATAACCTTTCAGGAATAGAATCTTTCCCAGGGTAATCGGATTAAAACAAAGTCATTAGGGTGGGCTGTAGCCCAGTGTAAATGGTGTCCCTCCCTATAAAGCGGAAATTTTGACACAGGGAGGGAAGATGTAAAATACCCAGAGAGCTGGCTGCTGTGGCTCAGTTGGTTGGGCGTCGTCCTGTGCACCAAAGGGTCGCAGGTTTGATTCCGTCAGGGCACATGCCCGGATTGTGGGCTCGATGCCCAGTGCAGGAGGCAGCTGATCGATGTTTCTCTCTCTCTCTCCGTTCTCTCTCTCTTAAAATCAATAAAAACGTATTTCAAATTAAAAACCACACACAGGGAAAACACCATATGAAGAGAGAGCGTTGGAACGATGGATCTGTGAGGGACGCCTGAGGCCACCATGGCTAGGAGAGGCCTGACCAACTCCTCCCCCAGAGCCTTCAGACAGAGCAGGATCCGGCCAACGCTTTTCCAACTTCTGGCCTCCAGAGCTGTGAGAGATAAACTCCTGTTGTCCGAAGCCGCCCTGCTTGTGGTATATTGTTACAGCAGCCCTACACACCCAGTGTTGGGGTGCGGTAAATTGAGCTGAGACCTGTTAGATAGCCACATCTTCTAATTATTCAGGTTGCAACGCACACGGTGAAAAGGAAGTTTTACAACTGATTGTCTTGATTCCAGAGTGACTGTAATTATTACTTCACAATCATTTCACTGATAAATACCAATAGGATCAAAACCACATCTGGGGTTGCAACAGCTGACTTTGCCTCGTCCCTTGCATAGCACCACAAGCATTCTGTTTCCCAAATAATTACACTCAGTTTGATTTACGGAATGGAAATAAAGAAATTTGCATAAATGGTAACCCCAGTAGGAGGAGGGAAGTACACATTGCCAGGAATGAGCTAGGTACCAAAAGGCAAAGGCCAAACTAGGGAATTTTCTATGTGTTTTATTCATTTTACTTCATCCTCAAAGACTCATCCCTGCCTCTCCTCTCTCTACTGTTTCCAGTGAGAGTATTTCCCTGCCTCTAACCAAAATGTTGGTTTGGCAGGAAATGAGGAGGAGGTTCCTTCTGAATGCAGACTATTCCCCTCGGGCTAACTCTCGGGTCAGAGCTATGTTTACAACAGAATCGTTTCTATGACATGTTACAGGGTTACAGAAGGCTTCCAATGGCCTGCCCTCGATTGCTCTTCACATCGGCCCCAGGAGGTGGACAGAGTCTACGTCATAATCCTCATTTTACTGAGGATAAAACCAAAATTCGATTAAGTGACTCATTCAAGATCAAGCAACCAGCCCTGGTCAGTGTGGCTCAGTTGGTTGGTCATGGCCCCGTGCACAGAGAGGCTGCTGGCTCCATTCCCAGTCAAGCCACATGCCCAAGGTACAGGCTCCAACCAGGGCTGGAAGCCAGGGATTCTGCTATCAAATTCCAAGTTCTTTACAGCAACGTGTTCTAGATTACTTGAGAAATATCTGTGTTACTGCATAATGCTGGATATCTCTATAGCTGCTGTTGCAGTTGCCATGTCATAAATTTATATTACTTTTATAGGCTTTAGGTTTAGAGCAATTCTAGGTTCACAGCAAAATTCAGTGGAAAGTACAGAGCGTTCCCATATACCCTTTGTCTCCACATACGTATAGCCTCCTCCACGATCAACACCCCCCACAGAATGATGCAATTGCTACAATTCATCCATTTTTTAACTATAAAGAATCCTTAAGTGATAATTCTATTAGCATGCTCTTATTAAATAAGGTATGTGGAGATAATGTATAACTCTTGGGTGCATTCCATGCATTGAGGAATGTACCAGGTGTTTGCATATTTTGGGACATTTAACTCTCACAACGCTAAGGGAACAATTGTTTTTATTTTTATATCTCATGAAACTGAGGCGTAAAAAAGGCTTGATGCCTTGCCCACACTACACATGGGAAGCCAGGATTCAAAACACTCCAAAGTCTATGATATTTCCAAGGCACTAGGCATCAGGGGAAAGACTTTGCAAACCTTTTCACTCTCCAATCAAGGCAGGATCATTCTAGAGCAAGCATGTCAAACTCAAAGGCTAGCACGGGCCAAATAAATGAGACATGCTTGCTCTAGAGCAACCTCAGGTCTCCTGGCCTCCGAGGGAGCCCACCCAGCCTTTAACCACCCCACGTCAGTCAGCAGTTCATCACCTAAACCCAGGAGAGAAAAGCAGGAACCAAGGTGCTGCTCAATGAATGACCGAAACACAACTGCAAAGCCAGTTAGCGTTGCCACGAGGAAGCAGTTGAGCCTCGCCTTGCCCAGTACAGGCCGTGATGCACTCTTCACATCTCAGATTCCAAGAGCCTTTGCTGACTTCCACTACCCACATGTGGACCTCAATCTCTAGCCCCAGGTCGAGGTAATTTCCTTTTCTCCTGAGATGACAGTCATATTGAGTACCAGAAAGGATGAGAAGGAGGGGGAGGGGAGAAGGAGGCGAAGAGGGAGAGGGGAAAAAGAGAGGGAGAGGGAAAGAGGAGAGAGAGAAGAAGGGGAGCAAGGGGATGAAGGGGGAAGAGAAGGCAAAAGGCAATTCCCAGAACTTGGGAACCAGGCTGCCGAGGGCTCCAACCCCCACCACACACACGTGTCGCCAGCCTCCCCATCTGATCCCTCCGTGAACACAAGAAAGACCTCAAAGCGTGGGCCTCCATGTCTACTTCTGTCTAAACTCTCCCAAAAAATCATCCATAGTTTCAACCGGGTCTGAGTGATCAGGGAAATAGAGGAGCATTTCAAACAGGCCTTTAACTTTTGGAGTCTCGCGATAATTACTACTACTCTACCACTCCAGCGTCATACTAACAATACTGATGCAATGAATAGCAAAGGTAATACTAATTCACTGAGTTCCTTTTACCTTTCAGGTGTTTACATATTAAATCCTCTCCAAAACCTCATGATAAACAGCCTATAATTCTAAAATACAACAGTTCAGAAACCTCAAATGTTTTCTTCTACGTATGCAGGAAACACTTTTGGTGGCAAAACCTAATCTGAACCAACAATGGGGATTTTTTTAAATAGTCTTTATTTATTCCCCTTAAAGCAAACATTCATACCTTTTGGTGCAAAATAGGTTAATGTGTTGGATTCTGGGGACTGTCCCGGGCTCTACTGGGATGTAACATACTGTGTAATACAGAATATATGTACCTTTTAAAGTCCAAAATATCTAAATTCCAAAACACACCCAGACATAAGAATTTCAGATATTTCCTCTTTTCTGATGAAAAACTGAGATTCACAAGGAATGCAATTTTATTACTTATTTCCTCTAGGCCAGTAGAGCCCTTTTACTGATTTAATAGTCAATGCTCAACTTTCTTTAATTTGGAAAAGTATAGCTATTATGTGTGCGTAGCATCTAATAGCTGTGTTTAAGCGGGTAATTTCAATGTACACCCCCATCCAAACCACAGCAAGTGCTGCTGTTGGCCAGTGGCAATCGGTGAGGGCCGACTTGCTTTCATCGTCTGCTGTTACTCGTCCAGTCTCCAGGGAGGAAAATCCAGTAACATCTCTAAGAACAATGTGCAGGGTGCTGCTCTAGGTGCTTTTCACAACACGCCACGTTTAAACCTCACAACAACGTCGGGGCGGGCACTCTTCCCACTGTATGGAGGATGAATTAGAGGCATAGAGAGGTTAAGTCTAGAGAGTGAAAGGAACAAATCTAGGGTCTGAATCTCAGCAAAAATCAAAGACAAAAGTCCTTTTTTTCACGGCGCTTGTGGGGAAGGGAGTGGACAGAAGGTAAATAAATAAATAAGCAAAGTATATAGTACATCATAAGGCTGGTAAGTCCTATGAAGAGGAATAAAGCTGAGCTTTTAGCTCTGTGCATACTGTCTCTAGTGAAAGCAGTGTCAGGTCTGGTGTCTGAAGGCTGAAAGAGGAGAAAAATTTTAGGATGACTAAACTGGATAGTGAACTCCATAATCAAAGCGATGCCTATAGCGGAAACTTTTTAATAATACGTAAGAGCTCCTGGTTCCAAGCATCATGGAGTAACAAGAATTATATTTACCCTTCTGCCTGAAAGTGTCAAAAACAAAAGCAAAAAAACAGGCAAAACAGATGAAACAATGGTTTCAAGACACTGGATATCAGACAGTGATTCCTGAGAAACAGGAATAAGGTGAGCCCTGTGATGTACCCAATTTCCTGACTCGAGGGGAACCCCAGGCCATGGCCTAAGGAGGGGGAGCCGAATTAGAACCCTCTGGGGGATGCCTCTACATCACTATTTAGAGCAAAATAGACAGCTCTCACTGCCTCTACCAGAGGAAAAAGTTCCAGAACCATGACTCAGCCTCTGCCTTAAGATACTAAAAAACAAAGAGCAAATTAACCCCCAAGCAAGCTAAATAGAAGAAATAATCAAGATCAGAGCTGAAATTAATGAAATAAAAAATAGAATAATAATGAAGAAAAGTCAATGAAACCAAAAACTGGTTCTTTGAGAAGATCAATAAAATGGATAGCTTTCTAGCCAGGCTGATCAGGAAAAAAAGAGAGGAATCAAATGACCAATATCAGTAATGAGAGAGAGAACATTGCTAAAGTCTACAAATATCCTATAAAATAAAAGCCTAATATGCTAAGTGTCCGATCATCCAGCTGTCCGTTCAACCAATCAAAGCATAATATGCCAATGATACGCTAAGGCCACTCAACCACTCCCTATGAAGTACACTGACCACCAGCGGCAGATGCTCTGACTGGTAGATTAGCTTGCTGCTGGGGTCCGGCCGATTGGGATTAAGCAAGATGGGCCAGACATGCCCTGGAGCCCTCCTGTGGACCCTCCCCAGCTGTCCAACCTCCCACATCCCTCCCTGACCCCGATTGTGCACCAGTGAGGTCCCTCCACCTGGCCTGCACCTTCTCGCAATCCAGGACCCCTGAGGGGGATGTTGGAGAACCAGTTTGGGCCTGATCCCGCAGGCCAGGCCGAGGGACCCCACTGGTGCACAAATTTGTGCACCGGGCCTCTAGTTTATAAGATAAGCAAGGAATATTGTGAACAGCTTTGTGCCAATAAATTCGACAACTTAGATGAAACAGACATACTGCTTGGAAAACACAAACTATCAAAGCTCACTAAAAAAAAAATATAGATAACCTGAATAGCCCTAAAACTACTAAAGAAATTATGTCTGCAGTTTAAAACCACTGGAAAACAACAAGAAACCTCCAAGCTCAGATGGCTGCACTGGTGAATCCTAAAAAGCATTTAAGGAAGGAAGAATGTGCAGTTCTATGCAAACTGTTCCAGACAACTGAAGAGGAAGGAATACTTTCCAAGTCATTACATGAGGCCACCATTGTCCTGATTCAAAAACCAGATGGAGAAAATGAAAGGAAAAAAATATATACAGAATGAGTCTCTCTCATGAATAGAGATGGAAAAATTCTTTTTAGAAATTTTAGCAAATTAAATCCAACAATATATTAAGTGGATAAACATATCATGACTAAGTGGGAACTACCCCAGACTGCTAGATTGGGTTAATAGAGTTAAAAAGCAACCAATGTAATGTACCATATTAGCAAAATAAAAAATAAAAACCATATGACACAGAAAAAGCGTTTGACAAAACCTAATGTTGATTTTTGATAAAAACTCTCAGTAAACTAAGATAGAAGGGGGATTACTCATCCCTGTAGTTGTTATAAGGCTATAACTACCACAGCTAGCCTTGACCTTAAGGGTAACACCTTCCCTGAACATCGAGAGCAAGGCAAGGGTTTCCACTCTCACCATTTCTAGTCAACATCATGCCCGAGCTTCTGGCCAGTCCTTTAAGGCAAGAAAAGGAATAAAAGCCGTCGGGATTTAAAAGCAACAAATAAAATTGTCTTTATTTGCATATGACATAATTGTCTACGTAGACAATCCTATGAAATATAGTTTCAAAGTTACTAGAACCGATAAGTGACTTTAACAAGTTTTCAGGACACAAGCAATACACTAAATCAATTATAGATACCGAAGACCTAGTGATGAATATTGGGAAACTGAAATAAAATATCATTTACAATAGCATCAGAAAATATAAGTCTGAGAAAAGATGTACAACAATGTACAATGAAACTAAAAAGCATTGCTGAAAAAAAACTGAAGACTACTTAATTGGAGATCACTGTTTACGAGTCAGAATACGCAATACTTTAAGGTAACTGTTCTCCCCAAACTGATCTATAGATTCGGCACAATTCCTGTCAAAATCCCAGGTGGCTTGTTGCAGACAAAAACAAGCTGATTCTAACGTTCATGTGGAACTGCAAAGGACCTGGAATAACAAAATAAAAACTGTTTTTAAAAGATCAAAGTTAGCCCTGACTGGTTTGGCTCAGTGGATAGAGCGTCGGCCTGCGGACTGAAAGGTCCCGGGTTCGATTCTGGTCAAGGGCATGTACCTTGGTTGCGGGCACATCCCCAGTAGGGAGTGTGCAGGAGGCAGCTGATCAATGCTTCTCTTTCTTTGATGTTTCTAACTATCCCTCTCCCTTCCTCTCTGTAAAAAAATCAATAAAATATATTTTAAAAATAAATAAAAATAAAAGATCAAAGTTAAAAGACTAGCACTACCTGAGTTCAAGGTGCGTTATGAAGCCCCAGTAACCCGCACAGGGTGGTACTGTCATCAGGATAGACAGATGCACCCACAGAAATGAGTGAGGCGTTTATAAACAGGGCCAGACCGCTCTGCAAGCTCATCGTCCGACTGCCCAGGCGTCCACAGGCATCAAACGGAGCTTATCACCATGCCCGCCCCACCCCACCCTCAGGTTCCCCCGCCCCCCGCATTTGCTGACTCCTCACAGCTAGCCATGCAGGCACTGCGCTTTGTCCCAGACACGTCGCCTCTCTCATCACCGACATGTAGACCGTTGCCCTTCTCCCCGCACTTCCTATCCCTTCCCCTCTGTTGTTCTTCCTCCATAGCACCTATCACCTCCAACATGCTATGTATGTATGTATGTATGTATGTATGTATGTATGTACTGATTGGTCTTCAACAAGCACCACCACCACCAAATGTCAGCTCCATGACCAGACGAGCTTTGACTGTTGGTTCAACCGGATCTCGAGTGGGAGGGACAGCACTTAACACTCACTAGATGCTTATTAAATTACCAACCAATGACCAGTTTCCGCCACCAGCTGTGTACACGGCCATGGCGGGGTCCAGGCAGTAACCTTCCTGGGTTCCCTGACAACTGCCTCCCTGGGGTGCCACCCTGTCCCCATGGGACACCTTGCCTCATTCGCCTGGACCACAGCTTATCTGAGGGCAGCTGCTGCAGCCGCAGAACCGGCTGCCAGACGAAACATGTCCCGTGCCAACATCTGGGAAACTCACTCAGAGAGGTTCCACCCTCCTGTGCCAAGAAAAGGAGCCCTTTGCTAGCTAAGTGGCCGAGATTACAAAGCATTACTTTCAAGATGCATTGAGCAAGGAGCAGGCTGGTGCTGAAAAAGGCAAGTGCTTGTGAAAACGTAACATTTAAAAAACTTAGTTTCTGGCCCTAACTGGTTTGGCTCAGTGGATAGAGCGTCGGCCTGCGGACTGAAGGGTCCCAGGTTCGATTCCGGCCAAGGGCATGTACCTTGGTTGCGGGCACATCCCCAGTGGGGAGTGTGCAGGAGGCAGCTGATCAATGTTTCTAACTCTCTATCCCTCTCCCTTCCTCTCTGTAAAAAAATCAATAAAATATTTAAAAAAAAAAAAAAAAAAACTTAGTTTCTGGAAGTGCTAAATCGGCATTATTTTTCTAAGTTGGTGGTAGAGAGAATTATGTTTATTTTTATAACAAAATGAAGGTTGGGGGAGAATTATGTTGTTACCTTTATAATAACAAAACCAAGGGTAGACAGAAAAATTGTGTTATTTTTTTTAATTTACATGGAGTTTTTGAAAGGTGACCCCAGTGATTTGTTCACGACTGCCCGTGGGAGATTGCCAAGGAGTCCACGCGCTCGCCACCCGGCAGGCACGTTAGATGTGTCGTGCTGTTTAATTCTCGGGCCTCTGGAGCATAGACACAAGGAGGCCCCTTCAGAGTAGAAGAAACTCCAGATTCAGAGAAATTAAATATTTGCTGTAACATTTATTTCTTAACAGAAAGAAAGATCTGAAAATAATTAGATTTAACAGTGTTAAGTGGTGGGTGAATGTTATTGTGTATACCTCTTAGTGAGCTTGAGATTCTTCATAATTTAGAAAATAAATCAAATGATGGCAATCACTTGACTACATTACAGTGCTAAGAGCAGAGCCCAGAGTTAAATTCACATCTGTTTGACAGAGAAGCCCATGTTTCTACCATAATACTGTGCTGCCTCTTCACAGTGGAAACTGTTACATTTGCTTAAACTTGTGTATAGCCAAGACCTGCACGGTGGGTATAAGTCGTCGTTAAATAGCTATTACGAGCAGGAATAATAATACAACATACTAGCTTCTTCCCAAATGCCTTCGAAATGGTTCAGTAACCCCAGACAGGAGACTGAAAATTATCCCCTATTCACAAACAACGTCTTGAGATGAGAAGCTCAAGCTTAGAACCAGCTTCTCTTTCTTACAGTCTAAAGACATAATTTAAAATAAGGAGCATTAAATTAAAAAAATATTATAGACAAAGAAAGAAAATGAGTAAACTGAAGAGAGTAGGTGGACCTCAGCCAGTGGCTCAGTTGGTTAGAGCATCATCCATCCCACACACCAAAACATTACAGATTTGATTCCCAGTCAGAGCACAT
>PVJC01043755.1:0-14387 GCA_004026665.1 Murina feae
AGAGAGAGAGAGAGAGAGTTAGAAACATGGATGAGACAGAAACATCGATCAGCCGCCTCCTGCACACCCCCCACTGGAGATGTGCCTGCGACCAAGGGGTACATGCCCTTGACTGGAATCTAACCTGGGACCTTTCAGCCCCCAGGCCGATGCTCTATCCACTGAGCCAAACCAGTCAGGGCATGGCTTCTCTGCTATGAGGCCATGGGACAGCATGGCACAGCTTTCCCACATGGACAGCTCAAAACACCTAAGAGCTAACACCTGAGGCCACTCTTGTCTAGGGGCAGATCAGCACTGATAAATAAATGTTTCCTGCTTTCATCCGCCATGGACGTTCTGAAATACATTTATATGGATCCTCAGGAAGTTCCTCAGGGTCAATCCCTAGATGCTCATTGATTCAACAACACATCCTTACCCTCGTTTTCCTTTGTCTCTGTTGCTTTTCCTTTGCTTCTGCCCTCTGGGACCACATTCCCAAGACAAACTGCTTCTGTCTCAAGCTCTGCTTTTAGGGGAACCCAGATAGGTGGACAGAGAGAAGTGCTCATTTCTCAAGAAAGCCAGCCCATTCATTCACATACGACTCTGCTAGTGACCACAGTGGTTTTTCTCTCCATTGCTGTTCAATTGTTTTCATCCTGGGGACATGATGGGATCCCGAGTCTCCTTCCTTTTCAGAAGTCCCTCCTGACTGAATTGTCCTGCAGAGATTAGGAGGAAGATCTGACCATGGCAGAGTGCAGCCAATATCCCAGAGCCAAAGCCGTGGCAAGGGTGGGCCTCCCACAAGGCAGATGAAGAATGTGAATCTAGACAGAAGATAAAAGCCTTTCCTGCTACAATGATAAAGTTGTTATTCTGGGAAGAAGATTCTCTCAGAACCAACATACAAAGATCACACAATTGCAGGCATCTGGGCTGGGGCTGCAAGTCTACCTATTTCTACCCTACCCTCCAGGCTTCTCCCTCCAGCGGTCAAGGTTCCAGACTCCTTGTTTCCTTAGCCCATTGTTCCTTTTAATCAGCGTAGCCTCTTCTCCCCACATACATTCTCAATGGGGAGGTCAGTGCCTGAAGATGTGCCAAGAACTCAGAAAGATGAAATAAGTAAAGCGAGTCCCCCTTGCAGCCACACGCAGCCTCTTATGCCAGCAGCAGAGGCAGGTAGGGGACATCCCTGAGTGCCCTACCCGAATTCCTTCCATCTTCTTGAGCACAGGCAAAACAGGGAAGTGTGCCTGCCTCTTTTACAGCCATGAAATAAAACTTATTCTTTTTTGCAGATGTTTAGTTAGAGCTGACTTTATATGGAGACTTTCTGCTAAGATAAGCTTTAGTCTTTCAATTATTTTCATTCTGATTACCCCCTACTTGCTTTTAGATGCAATGACTTACTCTCATATTCTGAGAAACCTAAACTTTCATAAAAGCAGGGTACCAATGATAAATCACACAAAGAAATAGTACTTTGTTTTGCTAAACCTAGTAACAATATATTAAAGGGTGAGGAACCTTTTTTCTGCCAAGGTTCCTCACCCTTGTATTGGATAGTTATAGCATCATTCACGGGGCATACAAAATTATCAACTTAAAAGTCATCCTGCTCTATGTAGTCAAACATTTCATTAACTCACCCCTCATGCCTTGGCAGGGCCAGACCAAATGATTTCATGGGCCTTATATGGCCTGCAGGCCAGACGCTTCCCACCCCGATAATGATTGCCTACAAATATCCTAAACCACTACAGCGATCATCTCAATAGCCATCATCCCGCAGGCTGTGTCCCGGGGCATGTGGAGCTATTACAAAAGCTGAACTACATTTGATGCTCTCTCTTTCGTATGTTAAGCATAATTTGTGGCCTAAATACTTAATACCTATTGCACACATATGTGTGACTTTTTCAAAATGTTTGTACATGCTACTGGGATAAAATGCAAACCCATAGATTTATTTCATCTCAACAAATATAGTGGTGAGGCTGGGTAGTTTTTAAAAATGTATTTAATTTTAAATTGAGGCACCGGTATCCCGAAATATCAGGGTACCCAATGTCATGGAAAGAAGTCCGAAGATAGGGGTCAGTAAAGACTCAGGCCGTGTTCTAGCTCAATCACTGATGGAAATTTTAAAAATGTGCCATCCCCCAAAGATTTTGATTCAAAAGTCATAGTTAGCATCCAGGATTCTATATTTAAAATATCTTTAGCTAATTCTGATATAAAACTACCTTTGAAATGATCTACAAACTAATAAATGTGGGTTAAATTCGTTTGAAGTTGTACACTGCTATGAAAATAGAAAATGTTATTACTAATAAGTTCTAGTAATAAGGAAATTACTAACAAGTAATTAGTAAAAATCTCATGAAACTGCCCTCACTGGTTTGGCTCAGTGGATAGATCATCGTCCTGTGGACTAAAGGATCCGGTCAAGGGCACATGCCTGGGTTGTGGGCTCAATCCCTAGTAGGGGGCAGCCGATCAATGATTCTCTCTCATCATTGATGTTTCCATCTCTCTCTCTCCCTCTTCCTTCCTCTCTGAAATCAATAAAAATATATTAAATAACTAAATAAATAAATATCTCATGAAACTAATAATTAAGGGCTTGTTTTCCAGCAAAAGACCCTATAAGATCCTGGCCAGGAGGATGCATCTGAGATAAGTATTTCAGCACACCAGTTCCATATTCTTTGTCCCGGGATGTAGAAAGCAGGGAAAAAATGACTATGTTTGAATCAAGCAAAGGAAGCAGGAAGAGAACTACACCAAAGCATATCATAATCACATTTCTATAAACCAGTAATAAAAAGACAATATTAAAATTAGCCAGAGATGTAGAGTGGGGAGGGGAAGGGGGTAGAAAAACAAACTAGATATAAATGAACTAAAATAAGCATTACTGCAAACTTCTCATCAGAAGCAGTGCAAGCCAGAAGACAATGGAGCAACAAATTTAATGTACTAAAACAACTATCAACCTAGTACTTTATTTTTTTAATTTATTTTTTATTTTAAGAAATATTTATTTCAACATTAACATTTTAAGAAAAATGATCTTAAATATACTAATACATGCAATAACCTAGTACTTTATACCCAGAAAGAATTATCTTTCAAAAATAAAGAGGGAGGGGCCTTTTTTTCAGATAAATGAAGCTACTATAACTAATCGAGTTTAGCAAGGTTGTAGGGTACAAGACACATAAATCAATTACTTTTCTCTATACTAGCAATAAGCTGTCAAAAATTGAAATGAACAAAACAATATTATTTAGAATGCCATCAGAAGGATGAAATACTTAGAAATAAATGTAACATACTACATGCAAGATGAAGTCAATAAAAACTATAGACTATTGTTGAATTAAATTTAAGAACACCTAAATAAATGGAGAAATATACTATATTAATGGATTAATAGATATTATATATCCTTCCCAAATTTTAATCTATAAATTTAATGTAAATCTCATTCAAAGTACCATTATCTTCTTTTGTAGAAAGTGACAAACTGATTCTTAGACTCATATAAAATACAAAGGGCTTAGATTTACTGTGAAGCAGCTATTATTAAGAGTGTGGTATTGGCACAAAAATGTACATACAGATCAATACAATAGAACAGAAAGTCTAGAAATAGATCCACAAATATAGGGTCAATTCCTTTTTGATGGATATACCAATGCAATTCAATAAGGAAATGGGGATCTTTTCAATAAATGGTACTGAAGCAACTAAATAACTATACCATCTGAAAAAATAAATAAATGGTTTTGACCATTGTATCATAAAATAGAAAAAAATTTACTTTGAAATGGATAATAGATCTAAATATAAGAAGTCAAACTATAAAAATTCTAGAAAAAAACCTAAGCCCAGCCAGCATGGCTCAGTGGTTGAGCATTGACCTAGGAACCAGGGGCTCATGGTTTGATTTCTGGGCTGTAGGCTCAATCCCCAGTGTGGGGCATGCAGAAGGCAGCCAATCAATGATTCTCTCTCATCACTGATGTTTCTATTTTTCTCTCACTCTCCTTCTTTGAAATCAATCAATCAATATAGATATAAAAAAGAAAAAACGTAAGATGAAATCTTAATTTGCGTTTGGAAGATATGACTCCAAAAGCACAGAATATAACAGGAAAAAATCAATGATTTGGAATTCAGCAAAATTAAAAATGTTTGCTCTTCAAAAGGTAAGGAAATGGAAAGGTAAGTCATAGTCTGAGAGAAGTATTTGAAAAACATATGTCTAACAAAGAAATATCTATCTACACCTATAAAAGAGTAACATGCAAATTGGTGTCACTCCACTATGCCCACCAGTCAATCAGAGTGATATGCAAATTAATCCAACAAAGATGGAAGTTAATTTGCATACACAGGTACAGAGCGAAGACTGAAGACTGAAGACAGCTTAGAAGGAAGCCAAGTACTGCAGAAGGGAGCAAAACAGCAGAGAAGGAAATGGAGCTGAGGCAGTGGAGATGGTGGAAATGGGAGGGGGCGAGGCAGTGGAGACAGGAGGGAGCAAAGCGGTGGAGAAGGGAGGGAGCTGAGGTGGCAGAGATGGGAGGAAGCAAGGCAGTGGAGAAGGGAGGGAGCAAGGCAGCAGAGAAGGGAGTGAAGCCTGTTCTGGTTCAGGAAGCCCTATTCTTGCAGGAATCTTCCTGCAACGGGCCTCTAGTTTTACATAATGAACTTTCCCAGTAGTGTCTTAGTTTATTTGAACTGCCATAACAAAATGCCATAGTCTGGGTGGCTTAAACAACAGAAATTTATTTTCTCGCATTTAGAGGCTTAAAGCCAAAGACCCAAGTGTAAGCACAGTTGGATTTTTATGAGAGTGCTTTTCCTGGCTTGCAGATGGTAGTGTTATCATTGTTTTCACATGGCAAAGAGAGATGCTAAGCTTTCTGGTATATCTCTTTATGAGGGCACTAATTCTATTATGAGGGCCCCACCTCAAAGACCTCATCTAAACCTAATTACCTTTCAAAGGCTCATATCCAAAAACCATCACATTGGGGGTTAAGGTTTCAACATATGGATTTGGGGGTGCGGAGGAGACACAATTCAGTCCATATCAAATAGGAAGACAACCCAATTAAAAATGGGGAGAAGATTTGAACAGTCACTCCAGCAAGAAGATACAGAGATGGCAAATGAGGACCTGAGAGATGTTCTGCATCATATTAAGACTAACACAAGACACACTACATACTCACTACAACGGCTATAATTAAAAAAGAAAGACAATACCAAGTATTTGGAAGATGTAGACAAACTGGAACCCTCAGACATTACTGGTAGAAATGTGAAATGACACAGCCAATTTGCAAAACAGTTTGGCAGTTTCTCAAAATGTTAAGCATAAACTTACCATATGGGCCAGCAGTTTTACTCCTAGATATTTACCAAAGGGAAATGAAAGCATATGCCCACCAAAGGCTTGTGCATGAATGTTCAGAGCAGCATTATTCATAATAGCAAAAACAAAAAAATACAACAACCAAATGTTCATAACCATGTGAATGGATAAATTGTGGCATATTCATATACTTAAATACTACTTAGCAGTAACTGGGAGCAAGCTACTGATAAATGCAAAAACACAAGTGAAATGTCAAAAGCATTATGTTAAGTGAAAGGAATCAGACATAAAAGACAACATATGTAATAATCCTAATTATATGAAATTGTCAAAAGGGAAATTCTGATAGAAAGTTGTTGCCAGGGGGCTGTTGAGAGAGGATGATGAAACTCTTCTATACCATGATTGTGGTAATTACATGACTCTACATTTGTGATACATTATCAAATTACACAGTTAAATTAGTAACTTTTATTATATGTAAATTATACATCAATACATTTAGAAGGAGGAGAAGGACAGGGAGGAGCAGAAACACCATCACCGCCACTACCACCACCAAGAAGGAGAGTTGCCCTTGAGTTCAAGACTTTCTATAAATGTAGAGAAACCAAGACAGTGTGGTATTATTGTAAAAAACAGACCTAGAGATCAATGAAACAGATTGTCTAGCTACCAACAACTCATTCCCACAAGGCCTATAGAAGGTGGTGATACATGTTATGGACTAGTGAGCGTATGTTCATTTATTTTCTCTTTTTAAAACGGGGATTAAAAGACCTAAACATCATACCACCAACAAAAACAAAAGTCAACACCATCTTCTTGACTAGGAGGAATGACAGATGATAGTGACTATCTAGTTTACTGCCCAGAAGTCCTGCATATCCACAACTGTTAGGGTATAGGTATACAATGTTTAGGACCTCTCTGAAAATGGAAGTTAATTCGCAGGAATTCAGAGGTAAGAAATGGAGGGAGGAATGGAGCCTCTTCTGTCATATTGATCATATTGGGTTCCTAGATCTAGCTATACTTGAAACCATCTCCTTAGTCTACCTAATTATTTGAACTAATAAGTTCCCTTTCCTTCTAAATAAGTTTGACTTGGGTTCCTTGTAACAGAGAGTCCTGAATAATGTATGTATATTGGAGAAACACTGACTTATGCACATGCTTAAGTGGGCGCACCCAGGCAGATCTTTTAAAAGCTCTGAACTCAGCTTTCTCATCTCTTCAGTAGAAGTAGTTATATCAGGACAATAGTTTCTGGGAAGAGTTGGCAAAAGTAAGGCACCACAGTGACCTCAATAGGAGATGAGGGAGAGGCACAGCAAGGCACCCCAGCCTCTGCCTCAAACCAGAAGTAGCCCCTCCTTTTAAAAATCTGTTTTAGATATTAGAATTACACATGGAGTTTGACTTGAAAAAAAATTCCTTTATTAAAAAAGCAAAAACAGAAAATCCCCCCACACACAAACAAAAACACCCTGTGATCTCTTCCAGTTCCAATACATCTACTGTTCTCTGTTGATGGCTGACAAGCAGTGTGCATTGGGCATTGCATTACAGCACATCAGACTGCCCGGTGTCTGAATCGAGCTCCACTTTTTATGAATAGTGTAACTTTGGGCAAGTTTCTTTGTTGCTTGGTTTCTTCATCAGTAAAATAGGAGAATGATAGTACCTACTCCAGTGGGTAGTTATGAGGATTAGTTAATAATGTATATGAAACCCTTCCAACAGTGCCTGACGCCTGGTACATGCTCAACAACTGCTAGTTATGGTAAGGATGGTGATGATGGTGATGATAATGATGATGATGATGATAGGTCTGGAAGATCTCAGTGAATCTGGCTTGCCTTTGTGAATTTCCCCAAGGAGTGAGCTGGGGGGAAAAAATAGCAACCTAAATCATGTCACCACCTTGTTCCCTGCAATTGTGTCAATAGTTTAGGGGTAGTGAAAACTTTAGTCTCTGTTCTTTGTTTTCTGAATATAATCATCTTTTCAACTAATGATGATCCCAAATTTTTTGTGTGTGGTTTGAATAAAATGTTTCCTGATCATATTAATCGTACATATGCAGTGATAAATATTTGAAAAATTAATTTAAAAAATAAAATATGAAACCAAAATATAAATGCTATTAACATTTTTTGATTCTTGCATATTTCAACTTAGAGTGTTTTCTTCTGGACTTTCTTTTATACCATTTAAAAAGAATATATAAACCAGTGGTTCTCAACCTTCCTAATGCCGTGACCCTTTCATACAGTTCCTCATGTTGTGGTGACCCCAACCATAAAATTATTTTCATTGCTACTTCATAACTGTAATTTTGCTACTGTTATGAATCATAATGTAAATATATGATATGCAGGATGTATTTAGGCGACCCTTGTGAAAGGGTCATTCAACCCCCAAAGGGGTCTCGACCCACAGGTCAAGAACCGCTGATATAAACACACACACACAAAACTTTATCTATGTATATGTGTATTTGTGTGTGTATAGTTTTATGTCCTTCTTTTCTCAAATAAGATTATAATGTAAGTAACATTCCATTACATTGAGAATTCTTTGAAAATAACATTTATATGGCTTCTTAATAATTTATCACATGGCTCTAACCATGAATTATTTGACAAGTTTTCTATAGTTGGACCTTTTAGTAGTTTTTAGTTTAGAGATAGTATAAATAATTCTATATAAACATCCTTGGATATTAATTTGAAACATAACTGATTAGGGTACTATACCTGGAGAAATTTATGAATTACCAATATATGATCATTTATAAGGCTTCTGATATGTATCTATATAATAAAAGCCTAAGCAACCATTATGGTGGAATGACCAGAACAACCAGTCACTATGATGCGCACTAAACACCAGGGGGCAGACCCTCAATGCAGGAACTGCCCCTTGGTGGTCAGTGCACTCCCACAGGGGGAGCACTGCTCAGCCAGGCTCACAGCCAGCAAGCACAGTGGCAGTGGCAGCAGTGCTAAGGAATAGCCAGCCAAGCAGTAAGGAGTGAGCAAGTGGGTGGTAAGGAGCAAGAGGTTCCAGACTGCAGGAGGGATGTCCAACTGCCAGCTTTAACCTGATCCCCAGGGGAGCAGGCCTAAGTTGGCAGGCGGACATCCCCCGAGGGGTCTCAGACTACAAGAGGGCAAAGGCTGGGCTGAGTCCCCTCCCCCCTCCCGTGCACCAATTTCATGCACCAGGCCTCTAGTTAAAAAACAGTCTTCCCGAAGTTTGCACCAACTTACACATTGACCAGCACTGTGGTGAAAATCTGTAAAGAGCAATTATTAGAAATTATAAATGCTGAATTTCACTATAGGAACTACATTATGGAATCAAACTGTTGGATGTATTGCCCTTGTTTGAGAAACTGAACTAAATTTAAAGTTTATGAAACGAGGCTTTTAGGGTTTAATACAGATCGCATATTTCTTTCTTGGAGCCCTTAAAGTTTACAAAGTTTGTTTTAAAAATCATTCCTAATGGACATAAAATGAGAAGTCCATTGTATCACACAGTGATTCAGAGTCTTTTTAAGCCATAGTGTTTACTAACTAGGAAATAAAGAAGTCATTATTACTATTATTATCATCATCATCATTTTGATTACAACTTATTTATCAGGTCTTTTCATGCCATGTTTCATGAAGAACCAACATCCCATCACTTAATTAAAGTATGGTTAAAGTGATTCTCCATATCATACTAGTGCTGACTTCACTCTGGTCATTGAACAATTAATGTTCTCCAGTTTAGATCAGTTGGCCTGTGGTTCATTAAACATGAATATTTGAATTTAAATGTGAAAGACGACATGAAGATATTCCTTACACGTCTTTCACTCAAGCCCTGGCAACTTTAAGTAAGAAAATGTTCCAGGGGGCCACGATGTGACTAGAATGTGGAGCTGTGGAAAGCAAGATGGCATCATCTGGAATTTAAAATAGTTTTCTTTAAAGGCCTCATCACATCACCTCCCTAGAGCTATGGCTATGTCCTGACTGACATTCTGCTTCTCCATGAGACCTGACTGTGCAGCAGATGTGATAGTTTCTTGGCCTCCTTTTTCTGAGCGTGTCTTGTGAGCATTAATGGCGTTTGTAACCTGAAAGGAACTAACAGAGAAGTGGATCTTGTCCAAATCTCAGCATGGCAAACAGACCGCTAATAATCTGGATTCTGTTATTTCAACCTTACAGCCTGCCATCCTTCCTCATCCTTCTTGCTAGTCAGGTTGTTCTTTTCACCATTCTCTGGACCCCCTTCATCTTCTGTGCCTGGATCAGCTGTGTTCCCTAGAAGAGTCGTCTCCTCTGATAAATTATACTCATCCAATCAGATTTCCACACACATCTCCAATCATAAATACTAAGGCCATGATTCCTTCTTTGTTAGGTTCTATTGGTTGTAAAGAATTCAGCCTTCAAATTACTTTAAGTAACAGAGGTTTGTGGTTAACATGTCGATAACATGGTGGTCGTAGACAGGTCAAGAATCTCATGGAAGCCAAGGAGCAGCTCCTATTCAAGATCCAAGACAGGCCTAGAGTCCAAGTGGTCTCCTCTCCTCTTCAGTTACGAAACTCAAAGGTCTCCATTCTGATGCTCTGTTGATTGCTACTCTCACTGGCCCTGTGTATCTTTGTGTGTTAGTTCACTTCTCTTCCCTGGGCCTCTGCGCCTACTCCTGTCTCTGTGCCTCCCCATTCAAACTTACTTGAAGTAGTTTCCTAGATGGGCTTTTCAGACAAGATCATCTCACAGATGTGGATCCATCCTCGGGAAGGCTGCGTTGAGTGGCTTCCTCAGCCTGGCTCCAGTGGCCACCCTTCTTTCAACCCCAGCCTAAGCTGTGCAATTTTCCTTAAAAAGGGAGAAAGGACAAGTTGAGCATTTTGCCAGATATCTCTGACACACCAAATTCCTAACTTTGACCTAAAGAATATTACTTTTGTGGGTGAAAGATTTAGGACCATAGTTCTAATTTGCTTCATATGTTGTAAAAGAGAGTATTTATAGGCGTCCTCTAAGCACTGTCCTGGAGCCATATCAGAGAAATATTTTTGGGAATTCGTTTTATCTGTTCCTAGAACAATAAACTGCCACCCAATGTCCACTCATTCCCTAGCCTGTAAATGAGGCTTGTTCACTTACACGGGAAGTACATGAAAAGCAGCCTTAGGCTATGACTCCAGTATCTGCTCTCTACCCTCTCTTAGTCCATGAGCGCCTTCAATACCTGATCCCTTGGCTTCATTTTCTAGCTCCTTCTGTTGGCCTCTAGACATCCTCCTCCTTCCTAGGATCCACTCTGCCCATTGGGATAAGAGTACCTCTCTGCCATTCATGATTTACCAGCATCCCTTTCTCTATCCACCCCCTATTGCACCCCTTCCCCTCAACTATCAGGAGAGATTTGTTATTCAGGACAAAGTGGGGGACTGCCTTTAATGAGCTTATAGCTAAAGAACCAGAATATTCTACTGAAGTATCCACCTAATCTAATAAAAGAGTAATATGCAAATTTACCCTTACTCTGTTACACCTAAGCCACACCCACCTGCCAATCAGAGTGACTGAATGCAAATTAACCCAGCATAGATGGTGGCCGGCAGCCATGGAGCTAGAGCAAACAGGAGGCTTTTGTTGCACCAGCGATGGAGGAAACTGCCTGCCTAGGCCAGCTGTGGCCTTCTGCTCAAGGTAACAAAGTTTCAATTATAGAAGATAAATAAACCCCAGAAACTTGATTCCAGCGAGTCTTGCTGGGATGTTGAGTCAATGGGAGCTGTGGCCAGTCTGCAAACAACCCTCAGCCCCTCACTCAGGCTGCCCAGGTACCCCAGGGGTGGACACCCACCTTGAAGGGGCTGCGGCCAGCCTGCAAACAGCCATCAGCCCCTCACCCACGCTGGCTGCACCCCCATGGGGTGAGGGTCCCCACTGGGGGGCATGGCCAGCCTACAAACAGCCATCAGCCCCTCACCCAGGCTGGCCAGGCACACCAGCACGTGGACATCCCCTGAGGGGTTCCAGACTGTGAGAGGGAACAGGCTGGGCTGAGGGACCCCCTGAGTGCACAAATTTTTGTGCATCAGGCCCCTAGTCTTATATAAAAACTGCTGTTTGAAATTTTAACCCTGCTATTTCTGGCTTCTGTAAATGCTTGCTGGCTTAAATAATAAGGAAAATAAGACTACTCCCATTTCAGAGAGGCCATTAAACCTTCTCCAGACAAAGTTATCAGTGCTGGCATCAGGCCAAGCCTTTGGTTGAGGTCTCAAAGCCCCAGCACATAAGGCCTTTGAAGAACTTGCAAAGGGAACTGGAAAAACCCCATATTTGGGAGACAAAGAAGGTAGACTAACATAAATATGGGAAACTTCCTGTGTGATTTCACGCAGAACTTGAGAGACATTTTCCTCTGTGCCTGCGCGTAGTAATAAATGTAACTCCATCTATCTAAGCGTTGCTTGGTTCTTCTCTGGTTTTCTGTAGCACTACTTACCTCGGAGATTTGTTTTGAGGACTAAATGAGGTAACATAAGTACAGTGCTTTGAATAGCACCAACACTCATTATTGCATCTTGGTGTTTGGAGTCCTCTTAGCTATTTCCTCAGTTGCTCATCCTTTCACAGTAGGATCTGCGCCATGGCACAGTCCAATTTATGCAGAGCAATTATATTCCCAAGTGATGAGGGTCAAGCGTTTCAAGTAGAAAAAGCATAGACAACTGCTGGTAGTATTTAGTATTTATTGAGAGCTTATTAAATATCAGAATCTAGTGCTTTGCAATTTTTACCTAATTTTTCCTTATGAAGTAAATTCCATCATCATGCCCCCTGTACTCATGAGGAAACTAAGGCACAGATAGGTTTAAGAAATTTACCCACAGTCATAAGTATCAAAGTCAGTATTCAAAATACACAGTCTTTTCTAAAGTCTGAACTTTCTGCCATTAAACCACGATTTCCCCTGTTTAAGCAGGAAATGGCCTTGGTAATCACCTTGCCTCTACCCCTCATTTTTCAGGTGAGAAACTGAGGGACTTCCCCAGGATTGCAAGTCTCTCTAGAGGTACAAGAAGGACTAGAACCCAGAACTGGTTTCATTTCAGTGATTTTCTGACTACTCCACTTCATGGTAATGTTTCGCTAGACTAATTTTTTTTAAACGGATTTTATTGATTTTTTACAGAAAGGAAGGGAGAGAGATAGAGAGTTAGAAACACAATGAGAGAGAAACATTGATCAGCTGCCTCCTGCACACCTCCCACTGGGGGTGTGCCCAAAACCAAGGTACATGCCTTTGACTGGAATCCAACCTGGGACCTCTCAGTCTGCAGGCAGATGCTCCATCCACTGAGCCAAATTAGGGCTGCTAGACTAATTTTTACTAACATCTACAGAAATGCTATCTTCAGATTCATTTTGCTCTGAGGGATAAGTTCTTCTTTCCACTTATCAAAGTAAGCTTCCATATTCTGACATTGTCTCCAAACTTGGAGATATTGAGTAACTTCTTAGGAATTTAGTTTCTCAATATGTTATATGTAGTGGTTGAGTTAGGTGAATGATTTCTAGATTTTGGATTTCAAGGAACAACAGAATTTCAAAAAACATAGGGACTAGCATAGAATTGCCATTAAAAAAATTGTTTGTTGATTCGTAGAGACAGAACGGGAGAGAGAGAGAAACATCAAGTTATTGTTCCACTCATTAAAGCATATATTGGTTGATTCTTGTATATACCCTTATCAGGGATTAAACATGCAACATTGGCATATCGGGAGTACACTCTAACCAACAGACTACCCAGCCAGGGTGCCATTTTATTTTTACAGGCAAGGATTAAAAAAAACAACCCATGTACAAAAGATAAAAAGCAAGCTACCATCTAAAATACTATTATTATTCTGTAAAATAAAGAGTAATTCAACCAAAAACTAGGAAGACTATCTTAGAATGCAGAGTCATTTGAAATGAGTAACTAATTGTGTGGAAGGACTCCATACAATGGGCCTGAGTGTTTTCTTTTCATCACAGACCTGTGACAGTTTAATCGTGGATCAGCATTTGAGAATCTGAGTTAGATAACCTTTGAAGTTCTCTCTAGCTTTTAAACTCTGTGATTTTGAGTATCATTTCTCTCTTTACTATATTTTAGAGGTTTCTATCACTTAGGTCTTTGTAAATTAATCCTTCTTAAGCTTGTCCTTAAAAGCTTTGTTAACAGTGTGTGTGGAATGACTATTAAAGATCTTACAATCAGAATAGAAAAGCAGAGACATATAATTATCCATTCCTCATCTTAACACCGTTCAAGTCTCCCAGTTTCCCTCTCTCTCACCCCTGGGAAGTAGGACATTGATTCTTAACACTGACCTCTCCCTATTCTCCAAGCTCCTTTAGACCAAAAACATCAAGCTCAAGCTGTAGCTGAGGATTTGTTTTTTTCTACTGACTGAAAGCCTCTGAGGTTTGACTACTGCCCAAGGTCTAACCACAGAATTTTGCCAACCCTTGGACTAAGAGGGAGAAATTCTTTAAGGAAAGAACACCTGACTTCATGTAGCAATATGAGGAAGAAGCAGAGAACTGGCCCCAGATACCCCTTTGAAAATTCAGTTCTTTGTTTTCCACTTAGATTGCCGTGTTGTACCTGTGTGTGTGTTCAGGGGAAGGGGGAGGATTGGGAGAAGGTCAGAGGTTGCCAGGACCAGAGCATTGATACATCGAGGACAGAGACATGTCCACCCACTTGCCTCTGCATTTCTAGCAATTTGCTTGGCCATAGTGAGTACTTGAGAAATGTTTGTGGGATGCACCAAGTTTTAAGCACACCAATTTAAAGGCAGCAGCCTTTCATTGTGTGGCCTCTGGTGTCAGGCACCATAACTGTGGCCTCTGGTGTCAGGCACTATAACTGTGACCTCTGGTGTCAGGCACCGTAACTGTGACCTCTGGTG
>PVJC01043756.1:0-14388 GCA_004026665.1 Murina feae
CTGGCGCGGGGGGCAGTAAGGGGTGAGGAGGCCAGCAGAATGGGGAGGAGGGAGTTAGAAGCAACCTGGCCAGCAGCAGGAGGCAGTGAAGGGGGAACAGGCCGGGGGGGAGGGGTGGCGCAGGGCAGTTAGGGGTGACCAGGAAGGCAGGCAACAAGTGAAAAATAAAAGGCTTTGTTCTACTTAAAAGAACTTCCAGTATCAATAAAAAAAAAAAAAGGGAAAATGTTTCAGGAAACATGAGGTGTTTTTTCTTTATCCCCAAAGTCTTACCTATTCTGTGAGGCTATGAAGCCAGCTCTGCCCCAAGAATATTTTGAAAGGAGAAGTCCACATTTTTAATAGGCCTTACTTAACGTTTGATTATGGAACCACTTAGTGGAGTTCAGTTTATAATTTGCAGTTTTGAGCTCTTCTGCCCAGCCAGGGATGAGACAATGAAAGTGTTAGGCATATTACTCCGTGTTTCCACATGACAGAGACTGGTTATTTGCTCGGAGAATACATAAAAGCAGGCACCAATTGCCATGTGGTTTTGATGGTTGTAGCAAGCTAAGAACCAGCTGGTCCTAAACAAAGAATGACTGAGTTCACTTCCCCAAGGCTTTAACACCTTTAGGGCCATTTTGGATGCCAGCAATAAAATTTTTCGACAAATACTAATACATACCTCTGTGGTTTTCAAATTTATCATCCTGGTACTGTTTTCTACCATTGAACAATACACACCTACTTATTAAGTATCTAGCATGAGGCTACCTATTTTGCATACTTCATATTTTATTAAACCTATGAGAATAACGTAAGGATTAGGAAACCCATTTTATGGGTGAGGCCATTGAAGTTCAAGTTGTTTTATAATTCAAACTGAGATGAAGTTAATGCTAAAGTCTGTTATTTCCATTAAGCTCGCAGCTTCTTTTAATAACCCTTTTTTCCAAACAATATAGATTGTTTCACAAGCAATCTTGTGTAACATTTTAGACTCCTACTCTCAGTGTCATTTTCTTGGAAAGGTTAAAAAATAGACCACAGATTATTAATAATTAGGTATGAATATAGTTTGCCACCTTGGAAGTTCTGCCAGCACAAAACCCATTTTAAAGTTTGCTGATAGAAATTGCATTTTCAGTAAAAAGCACCTGCTAGCAAAAAATGGCAACTGATCGTGAGAAGCCACTTGAATAATCAAGTCTGTTCATGGACTAAACTTGTTTCTTTATTCCCAAATTCTTAAATTAATGGAAGTCCTAAATTGTCTTGAGGGATTACATAAAGCCTTTCCTATTTGTCTAGCAATATCCTACCAGGGTTTTGAAGATGAATTAAATTTTCTTTCTCTGACTATCCAGTTAGCTGATATTTCTTTTTAAGTAATGGACTGTTGTGGTTTGGTTTTTCAGCTTTTTGTTGTTGAAAAACTAATTGCTAGTACCTCAAATTATTTCCAATTTAGATATCATATTTGCACCAGGTGTATACATTTTATGTGGCATTTAGTGAAAACTCAGGAACCCTCAAATGACCTGTTTTTATGTTTGTATTCTTAATGGATATATTTACCCTATATTATATTTAAACTCACGGAAGCAAAATGTATTATTAGAATTATTAGAAGATAAGATTGATTTTTTTATTCTTTATTTCATCCCACATCTCAAAGCATTTTACTTTGGGGAAATAATGCTATTTTGAGTCTAATAAAATATTATATAAACTTTAAATATTTAGAAAATTTATTTGAAAAGCAACTTATTCTTCTGAGTTGAGAATAATTTAAGCATGTTTACGAGGTGAGATTCCTCTGTTATTTAGGGGGATTTCTATTATTCACGTAGTGGATCTCTGTTAGTGAGTCTGGGGACTATATGTTATCACTGAGGTGACACGACCTTGTGCATATGTTTGTTTTACGCACTGGAATCATCATGTGGGTATTTGTGAAGAGGCTTAGGGATAGAGTTCAATATGCACTTGTAGCTGATGCTTCAGAAATGCAGGCAAGGTCTAATGTATCAGTGAATCAGTTAGTTTGAAAGGATTTTCTAGATAGTGTTACCAGCTGCTTAGACTGCTCAATAATTTAAATTTTAGAGAATAAAGTTCCATGAAGGCACGATAAATGTTATTAAATCTACCATCACCTTTGTAGTCAGTCTTTGCGCGTTTCAGTTAAGTTCCCCTGTCTGAAATATTAGCCAGTTTTTATTTATTTTCCCTCAAAGAATACTGTTCTACTGGTTGAGGCATTGTCCCAATAGCATAAATTCTTCCATGCCTAGACATGTAAGTCTAACAATGACACTTTTATTTTATTTTTTTAGAGCATCAGAGCATCGGGCCTTATCCTGTTGGAAACTATCCTTTTTGGGTCTTTGCTTCTATACTTTCCAGTAAGTAGTATATTTGTATTTTGAAAGTATCCATTTATTTTATTTTGCTTATATTCCTACATCAAGCTATATAATATTGATAGATAAACAAGGGTTTTATATATATTTAAACCCTATCTTTTACATATTGGATCCTCTTAGATAAGTTACTTAGCATTTCTAAACTTTGCTTTCTTCTTATAAAATGGAGCTAATTATACATTTCTTCTCAAGTTTGTGAGGAGAGTTAAATGCTTAAATTAATTACCATATGAAAGTCATATTTGGTATATACACTTGGTTATATACCTATAAATGTTCATTTCTTTCTCCTTTACTTGAATTAGAACCATGAGACACACCAGCCAGCTCATGTTGGAAAATAGCAAATGGTTACACAGAAAGAGAAACCTCATAAGATAAATGCATGTGTGGTACCTGTGGTACAGAGAATCACCACTGTTCTCTCTATCACACTAGCAACATGTCTGTAAGCAGAAGATAAGTACTGATTTTACTAATTTAATTCAATCAGTTTGTATTCAGCAGTTATTGTGTATCAAGTGCTGTGCTGATTTCTGGAAATGCAGTGTGAGAAGATAAACTTGATTTCTCTTCTAAAGAAGCTTACAATTTAGAGGAGGGCATGAGTAAGTTCAGGTAATTATAATAAAACGTGACACAAGCTGAGAGTGCAGTAAGGACAGGATGCTGTAGAGGCACCTAGAAGAGACTTACCAAGTCTAGGGGATAAAATATCCTCTTCCTCCAAGCCTGTCCCCTATAATCTGCCTATTTTCAAAGTATCAGCCAGTTTGAACACCAAAGTTAGACCATGGCACTCCTTTCATCAAAACCTCCAAAGGTTCCCATTTAACTACAATAAAAGCCAAAATCCTTAGGATAACTGCAAAAGCTGAACATGACTTGGATTTGCCCCTTCCACTACCTCATTTTTCAAATTCTCTTCTCTCCCTCAGTGTTCCCAAGCACTCTTAATCTATTCAGGTTTTCTACTTCATGAATTACATTGCATATTTCTACTTTAAATAGAAATTTATTAAAGAATAATCCGTTTTTATTTTCTATAAAATTATTCATATTACATGTTTTCAAATTTACTAGCATAGAGTTATGCATGGTAATAATAGAAACAATATAATAATGCAAAGCCTGTCTATCATGCATGCCTGGTACTGTTCCTATATAAATGGTATGTTGTGCCTCATAACATTTAATCTTCCCCATAGAACTATTAGGCAGGTATTTACCAGTCATAGAGTCAGCCAAATAGAAGTGAAAAGATCTGAAATGACTTCAGTAATTTGAATAATAATTTTAATCATTTGACTATCTGTTGTTGCTGCTACCATCATCTTTTTCCTGAACCTCTGCTTATGTTAAAATACATTTCTACCCAGTAGCTAGAGGTATATTTTGAAATATCAAGTCTAATCTGTCACCCCTTCTAGGGCTTCTCAGTGTCCTTAGGATAAAGATCAAAACTCTCAACATGGTTTATGATATAATAAATACTGTGGTCTTTGCCCTCCTCCCAGTCTCATCCAATACCCAACACCACTTTTCTCCTGGTTTTCTGCACTCAGCACATGATCGGCCTTCTTTCATTTGTTAAATGGAATGTGATCTCTCCTTAGAATCTGTGAATATGGCACTTCACGTGCTAAAAGGTACTACACCGTAGACTACTGGGTGAAGTTATACTGGGTAAATTTAGAACTATACCCTAAACCAGTGGCTGTTTCCCTGTGGAAATGGCCTCCAAAGAATCTGCTTGGAGAACCAAGGCAGAGGCGGTAGCTGGGGAGGTGAGACCCGCTCTGCCCTGCTGGCCTCCATTTGGCAGAGGCTAAGATTCAGATGTGCACTTCTTCCCTGGCACCTGCTGAACCCTGGCTCCAAGGATCGAGGGCCGTGGGACTCTGTGGGGGGGGAGGGGTGAAGGAAGGGCTCAAAAGATGGCGCCTGAGAGCATGGATGGGCACCTTGGGCTGAATACCGAAAAGAAGAACCTACTTCCCTCAGTTGGCATGGGATTCCTCTAAGAAGCCTTCCTGGATTGACTGAAGGATGAAGCTAAATTCTAGCAAGTTGACTGTCTCCTCCAAGAAGCCTTTGAGCAGGATGAAAGTGGGGAGGCCCCAGCCTCAGCCTGGGCAGCTCATTACACTGGAGCTATCAGTGATAAGACTTGGCTTCACTATTACTCCCTTCCTGTTCCACCTGGTTTCTCCCGTTCAACTGAGCTGTGATTCTTCTGAAATGGAAGTTCTTTCTCCTAGCACAGACCATTTTAATTAAAAAACAATCTGCTTGATTGTGAAAGATTAAGAACGATGGTCCTTATGTATATTATTTATGTAGTGCTTGTAGTTAGGCAATAAAAACACACTGGTGTTATTTTTTAAAAAATCTAAATGTTTTATTTTTAGAGAGAAGAAGGGAGAGGGAGAGAGAAAAAGAAACATCGATGTTAGAGAGAAATATTGATGTTAGAGCAAAACATCCATTGGCTCATTCTACACCCCCGACTGGGGATGAAGCCCACAACCCGTGCATGTGGCCTAACTGGTAATTGAATCAACAATCTTTCAGTGCATGGGACGATGCCCAACCAACGGAACCGCATCCACCAAAGCCTTTGTAGTGTTATTTTGAAGTGCTAGTTAAAGTTTATTTTTATTTATGATTAATATTTATTTAAATCAAGTGGTCATATTAATGACATGTGCCTAAAATCAGTGAAAGAATTTTAAAGTCTCTTAAATAGAATAAGTACTCTAGAAAAGGACATTTCAAAAAATGTAAATGTTAGGCTCCTAAATGTTCAAAGTAATTATTAGAGACCCATGCATTGATCCAGTTTTGAAATACATCTAATATGCCTGTACCTATGATAATATCAAATACAGAGAAAAATGGAAATTTAAAAGGAATAGAAAGATAGCACTTATGCTTGATAATTGTAATATGACTGGGAAGGAAAAAAAACATACAACAGAAAAGAAGACTTACCAAATAAATTTTGTCCAACAGAAACGTTAGAATGCCTCATCATGTTGACTTTATGCTTTACTGGCTTTGTTTTATCTTTCACAACATAAATTTTCTCTGTAACTGCTTAAGATATTAATGTGTATTTCTCAAGTTCTCATTGTATACCTTGGTTTCAAATAAGTTCATATGCATGCTTTGAAGACAGAAAGGGCCAAATTATGTAATGATGATTTGAACGTAGCATAAGATATAGGGGGAGCAAGGAGCTTAAAATAAACTATTGATTAGTCTGGGTGGGGGAGCCCCTTTCACATCCCATGTGGTTCAGGGTTCCCATTCAGGGTTCAGGTTCTGGAGAAGACCACACACAAAATGAAGAGAGAGACTAGGAAAGAATTAATTTGGAAACTGGGGGCCAGGCGGGAGTTCACCTCTAGTGGGAGAGACTGCCACTGCTCTGGCCTTGCTCAAGGCTTTTATTGAGGCTATGGGAAAACACCCATATCCTTTAAGCAGGAAATTCCAAGCAAGAATTTACATGTAATTAACAGGTGAAGGGTGCTTTAAGTAACAATGTTTTAACTTAAACAATGGGTGCATACCTCTGACCTTTCAGAGCAATTAAGGTTGGTGAAAATAATCAGTTTCTGGCACCTCCCCCGTTTCTTTCCTTTAAAAAATCTTGTATCTGCAGACCAGAAATAAACATATAAGAACAAAAAATGTTTAAGTCCCAATTTCAATGTCCAACAGTTCTGAGTCCAAGTTCCAGTGTCCAATTGTTCCTTATGTGTACATGTCAGCAGTGATATTTCAGTTCTGGATTGTTGTTTCTCTTGTCTTCATGGCTGGAGCATTCCTGATAATTCCTCTCTGTTGCAGGAATCCACATGCTCTTGGAGTTGTTTTCTGAAAATACACAAACATAGTCTCTACCAAAATTTAATAGAGGAATCTTTTCTATAAATTTTACTTGGGATCCTTTTTATTTTTTGCCCAAATGATTTTCCTTTGGCTTATTTTGACACTATGTATGTTTTTCATGGATGTCTTGCTGTTAGCATTACAACTGAAGATTAATTTTCAAAGTATTTACTTACAGGATATTTTTCTTTACATGGTATTTTTCCACCATCCCCCCTTTTTTGATTTAATTATTAGGAGGCTTTTGGAAAACTTTTTATAATGCAGTCCAGATAACTTCAAATTTTAATTTTTTTGCACAAAAATATGACTGCTTTAGGTTTGTTGCATGTTAGGCAATTTTACTATGAAATGAACTATTAATAGAAATTTTGGTTGATACTTTAGTAACAGCTTTTTGTACAATTAAATTTTCTTGAACATTTACTTATTTTAATTAGCCAATTTAAATTAATCTGACTACTATATTACTGTCAATTTTAATATTCTAACAACAATCTTAGTTTACACTATAAATATTAATGGAAAGGATTACTTTGCATACTTGAGAAGACTCTGAGCATTCCTGGTGTTAGGCTGGATTTAGATAGGGCAGGTGCTGTCACCCAAGTCTCTGTTGCCTGGGTCCCTATCTGAACTGGGACAAGTCTCTATATGTTGCCTGGGTCCCAATCTGAGCTGGGGATGGGAAGCAGGAAGCAGCCATGGGGGCAGGAGACCTCCCTCAAAAGAGTGAGTGTTCAAGCCCCTGCATTGTTGGGGGGTGAATATCTGGGCCCCATCTCTGTTAACCCCCAAGTTCTCTCCTGATGGCCCCTGTGCGACTGTGCCTGTCTTAGGTTATTCCTTCCCTAAGGAATCTTACCAGTCTCTGGCTAACCAGCCATCCTCCAGGGCCAAGCAGGGTGATGTGAGGTTCAGTTCTGTCTCCTTGGTAGCCTATGCCCCTGTGGCCTCCATGCCCAGCAACTGCCTTGGGATCCCCTTGCCTGCTGGTGGGGTCCTGGCATTCATCACATATTTTGGGGAACCCAGGTTTCTTCTCCAGGGAGGGCCCAGCTCATGCCATTGGGCGAGAGACAGATCCATGGCACCCGCAACCATGAGGCTTCAACCTCAGCATGAACAGAGAGCTCAGGCAACAGCTGTGGGCAATTGGATTGTGAGAAGAGGGACTCTATTGGCAAAAGGGACAAGAGAGGCCAATATAGAATGCTCAAGTGCCTTCCCGGGGGGGCCTTCTACACAGTGGAAGGGATTAAATCCTTTCATGTCCTTATTAAATTGCTGCCAAGCATTCAAAGAATTAGTTTGTAAGTTTGTTTGGGATAAATGTACAATATGCTGTTGTAAAATATCAAAAATTATTAATGACATTGTGGAATAATATCATGTAAGGATATTCTTTGCTCGGGGCCATGGCAATTCAATTTTAAACTGTCAATTTCTTTTTGTATTTATAACACCTCTTTTTTCCACCTGTTACTACAGCATCGAGTAAATTTGCTTGAAAAGTGCCTAATCCCACATTCTGACATGCTTGAATCATCTCTGGTACTGTTTTTTCTCAGAGGCATCTGGCATTCCTTATAATCAGCATTGGCATTTTCATAAGCTAATTGCTCAAATTTTTCTTTCCACTCTTCTCTGGGGGAAGCAGAGGGAACCAGGTGAGGAGGTTCCTCCTCAGCTTCTCTAAAAAGTTCTAGCAAACACAATATTATGTTTCCCATGGAAATTTCAAATTTTGACCAACTTTTTGCCAAACACTCAAGATATAATGTACTTTCTTCAGGAAACCGAGGGTTATATTCTATAACATCAAACAAAAACTATAAAAGAATACCTTCTGAAACTCTTAATTCCTTAAACATACAAACCAAAATTCTAATTCTTCTGCAGTTAGCCTGGCTGAAAAAGACGTTCCCACCCTACTTACAGATCTGGATTCTGTCGCTGGCCGTGGGCTTTTGTGTGTAGTGAATTTCCCTCGCTTTTTTTTCTGTGAATCTTCCACTCCTTTCTTTCAGTGTATTTTCCTTCACTCTAGACGAAACATATCTTCTCCTTCCAGAAGTCCCGAGTTAGGTGCCAGATGGGGAAGCCCCTTTCACTTCCCATGTGGTTTAGGGTTCCCATTCAGGGTTCAGGCTCTGGAGAAGGCCGCACACAAAATGAATAGAGAGACTAGAAAATAATTAGTTTGGAAACTGGGGGCCAGGCGGGAGTTCACCTCTAGTGGGAGAGACTGCCACTGCTCTGGCCTTGCTCAAGGCTTTTATTGAGGCTATGGGAAAACACCCATATCCTGTAGGCAGGAGATTCCAAGAAAGAATTTACATGTTCTTAACAGGTGGAGGTTGCTTTAACTAACAATGTTTCAACTTAAACAATGGATGCAGCCCTAACCGGTTTGGCTCAGTGGATAGAGCGTTGGCCTGCATACTCAAGGGTCCCAGGTTCGATTCTGATCAAGAGCATATACCTTGGTTGCAGGCACATCCCCAGTGGGGAGTGTGCAGGAGGCAGCTGATTGATGTTTCTCGCACATCGATGTTTCTAGCTCTCTATCCCTCTCCCTTCCTCTCTGTAAAATAAATAAATAAATAAATAAATAAATAAATAAATAAATAAATATCAGTAAAATATATATCTTAAAACAATGGGTGCATAGCTCTGACCTTTCAGAGCAATTAAGGTTGTTGAAAATAATCAGTTTCTGGGATTTGGGAAGCAAAGTGATTTTATTTTAGGTGACAGAATTGGAGATGATGTCTCAGAAATTGTCAGGAAAGTCTGGCTATGTAGGGTGTGCAAATGTGCATGAGTGTATGTGCATAAAGCATTCTTGACAAGAAGAGTAACTTGGCCATTGGACCAGGGCTCATTGGCTTCTTTGGGTTTTGAAGAAATTAAGATTATAACGTTTGGCTCGAGTTTTTGCTACAAGAAGGATCTCTTTATTACATGATAAAGGTGACTAAGTAAACCTAGCATAGCCAAAAGTTCTAATCATTTGGTAGTGTAAATGTGACATGTACATTTCTAATTTATTAAATATCTTATCTACTTTCTCTATTCCTGGTGTGGACTATACCAAAATTGCTCATGAAAGTTTTACTGGGGGTTGCTTTTTTTTGAAAAAAAAAGAAAAAGAAAAGAAAAGTACTTGAATGAAGTAGAATTATTTTTAGGGCCTGGTAACTCCATGGAAGGGGACTGTGGGGATAGTCACTGTTCTACTGCATTGTTATGCAACCAGCCTTTTCTTCTTTCTAGGCTGCATATTGTTGTTCAGATTTGCAAGAATTAAGTTTATTTTTGCCTTTTCTAAGCAGTCTTAGACTACAGACTATTTTATAACAATGCTTATATTAGAAAGTCTAAATTAAAGATTGTCATCATTGTGCAGATGAGGACAAACCAAAACCTGACTAAATTTAGCGTCTTTATAATAGGACATCACAGAGCTGAAGCATTTAAAACATTTTCTTACAGATTCTCAAGAAATTTATGATTTAAAGTTCATATACGTGTGAACAAATGATTAAGCTTCATAATCACTTAAAACTTTCATACAATTTATGGAAGAAAGAAAAAAAACTTTAAAATCAACTAAAGTATATTTTCTTGTTAAATTACACAAAAATTACATTTTATGGATTAGTAAAACATATTAAGTAATACAGAGTCTAGAATTTTGTTTTTGACTTAACTGAACCAAAGGTTTCAGCAAATAACATATATTTCCCCCCTCTAACCTTGGTTATCTATTTGGCTGGCTGATGTATTTTTCAGTAAAGTTTATTTTTGCCTTTTCTAAGCAGTCTTAGACTACAGACTATTTTATAACAATGCTTATATTAGAAAGTCCAAATTAGAGATTGTCATCATTGTGCAGGTGAGGACAAACCAAAACCTGACTAAATTGAGCATACATGTGTAAATACAGTTAAGTACTTCTAGTACTTTTTCCAACTCCCACCTCTCTGTTCCTACGAAGAAAACCTGCAAAATATTAGAGCTGGTAGATACATCAGATACAACTTAGTCTTTATTCAACCCCTATTTTGCAAATAGAAAAAGAGAGGTTGAGGGAAGTTACAACTCATCCAACTTTTCACTAGGTAATCAGAGCACCAAGAATAGAATCTAGTCTATTGATTCCAGAACTTCTGATAGATGGTATGGATGTGAGATTCAATAGTCATTATTCAGGGCAGTGAGAGAGGCCCATGTTCTATACCTTGGTCAGTTATCCATCCTCATTAAGTCTCCAAGGAAATAAAAGGCACAGAAGATAACACAGGAAACCAATTTAAAATATCTTGAGGTTTGGCTCTAAGACAAAATATGAAATTCCCATAAGTTTGGCTGAACCATGTTGTTGAACCTTATGAAATGTCTGATATTCAAGCATTTTCCCTATGAAAATGGCAAATTTTCCCTAGCCTTTTGGCTCTGTGTTTAGAGTGTCAGCCTGCACACCTAAGAGTCACAGGTTCATTCCCAGTCAAGGGCACATACTTGGTTTGCAGGTTCAGTCCCTGGTCCTGTTGGGGGCACATGCAGGAAGCAGCCAATTGATGTGTCTCTCTCACATTGATGTTTCTCTCTCTTCCTCTCCCCCCTTCCTCCATTCCACTCTCTAAGAATCAATGGGGAAAATATCCTCACGTAAGGATTAACAAAACAAAAGGCAATTTTATGTTTCAAACAAATAAATAACCCTGTTAAAAACATATCAGATTGTTTTCAGTGGCACAGGGCCTATTGGTAAGTCAGTTAAGAGACCACTTTCTTCTGAGATCACCCCAAAACTTAAACCCAAAACTCATATTTTTTTTTTACTCCTGTGTAGCACACATACACCATTTAGAAATAGAGCAAAATCAAGAGCATATTGCTCCACGCATAGACATTAAAGGTAAAGAAATAAAGGAAAGAATGTTAAACGTGGGGAGGAAGAGTGAAACCATGAGAAAATAGCTAAAACAGTCAAGTTTTTAATCCATTACTATTATTGATTTGGATGCTCAAGTTAACCCAGTGGGAGTCTTTCAAACTAGCTCCTGCCTTCGTTTGATATAATTTATTCTTTGAGTACTTCTCTACTTTCTAGCACAATATAGTATACTTTCTTTATTCCAGCCCTGGAATCAGCCTTTTCTCCAAAGAGCTATGCTTCTTTTTTAGGGTGAAATGATATCAATTCAGTTCTGTGACAGATCACATCCATTGTAACCAACACAGGGGAGAAAGGTCCCAAGTTTACAATTAGGTCAATGTTTTTCAGACCTGTTATCTAGGCATCTTTGTAAGGAGAATTCTCTTCAATTCTAAGATTCCATCCTTAGGCTGATCTACTTGATCTCATTTGGTCCATTTGTATTGATATCAGAGCAAAAGAGAAAGAAAAAATGGGAGGAAAGTTCAGTGGTCATGTGCATAACAGTGCTATAGAGAAAATAGTGGTTGTTTCATTCCAAGGTAGCTTACAAAGTGTGGGAGTAGAAGACATTTAATCTCCAAACTGCTGGAGGATTTCAGGGATTTGGGATAAAATATTGAGATCAAAAGGCATCAGACAACTAGCACACTTCTTTATTGGAATTTGAAGAGTGTGAGGATAAGACACTTTGTTTTCTTCTATAGGGTAGGATAGAGTAAGAGAAGAAATTGTAAATATCCTGGAAAGCTGTGCAGTTCCATTTATCCACTTGTTTCTGTGCTCCTCTTCCCTATCAGCCTACCAGAGAGAAGTCTGATTGTGAGAGTGCCTGTGTGGTAAGGCATCAAGGCTATCAAGTATTAAGAGTCTTGGATCACTGTTGTGTCCGGTATAAGGAATTAACTGTTAATCTCTCTTTAGCTAACAGAGGGATTTTATATTTTTATTGAATGTATTGGGGTAACATTTGTTAATAAAATTATGTAGACTTGAGATGTTTATTGTATTGTGTGATCACCACCCCAAGTCAAGTCTCCTTCTATCACCATTTGTTCCCCCTTTTATCCTCTTCTACTTCCTCTCACACCCCCTTTCCCTCTGGTAATCACCACACTGATGTTTGTGTCTATGGATATGTTTGTTTTTTGATCAATCCCTTCACTTTTTCACCCAGCCCCTTCACCCTAACATCCTTACCCCCTGGATAGCTGTTAGTCTGCTCTCTGTAACTATTAGTTTGTTTTTATTTGTTTGTTAGTCTATTTCGTTCATTAGATTCCAAGCATAAATGGGATCATGTGATACTTGTTTTCTCTGACTGGCCTATTTCACTTGGTATAATACTTTCCAGGTGCCTCCTTGCTGTCACAAAAGAATTAAAAGTCATTCTTTCTTACAGCTGAGTAATATTCCATTCTATAAGTATACCATGGCTTTTTTTATCCACTCATCTACTGATGGGCACTTGAGCTGTTTCCAAATCTTGGCTATCTAATATAATAAAATAGTAATATGCAAATTAACCATCACTCTGAGACACCTAAGCCATGCCTACCAGCCAAGCCACATCCCCAGCCAATCAGAGCAGATGTATGCAAATTAACCCAGCCAAGATGGTGGCCAGAAGCCATGGAACTAGAGCAAACAGGAGGCTTCCGTTGCACCAGTGATGGAGTAAACTGCCTGCCTAGGCCTGCTGGGCCTCTGCTCAAGGCAACAGTGTTTCAATTATAGAAGCCATGGAGCTGAAGCAAACAGGAGGCTTCATTGCCTGCCTAGGCCTCCAGTCAAGTCAACAAAGTTTCAATTATAGCAGACCAATAAACTCCAGAAACCTGATTCCAGCCAGCCTCCCTGGGATGTTGGGTCAATGGGAGCTGTGGGCAGCCTAAAAATGGCCCTCAGCCCCTCACCCAGGCTGGCCAGACACGCCAGCAGGTGGACATCCCCCGAGAGGTCCCAGACTGTGAGAGGGCACAGGCCGGGCTGAGGGACCCCCCTGAGTGCACAAATTTTTGTGTACTGGACCCCTAGTTATAAATAATGCTTCAGTGAACATTGGGATGCATATATTCTTTTGAATTAGTGTTCTAGGTTTCTTTGGATATATTGCCAGAAGTGGAATTTCTGGATCATGTAGCAGTAACTTTTTTAATTTTGTGAGTAAATGCCATACTGGTTTCCACAGTGACTGCACCTACCTGCATTCCTACCAATAATGCACAAAGTTTCTCTTTTTTCCACATCCTCACCAATATTTATTTGTTGATTTATTGATGATAGCATATTCTAATAGGTATGAGGTGGTATCTCATTGTAGTTTTAATTTACATATCTCTGATGATTAGTGGTGCTGAGGGTCTTTTCATATGTCTATTGACCATCTCTGTCCTCTTTGGAGAAGTGTCTATCTTGGATACAATCTCCACAAATCAGTAAATGTGATATACCACATAAACAGAATGAAGGATAAAAACGCATGATCATATTAATAGATGCAGAAAGGCATTTGATAAAACTCAGCACCTGTTTATTATAAAAACTTTTAGCAAAGTGGGAATAAAGGGAATATACCTCAATATGAAAAAGTCTATAGATCACAAACTCATAGCCAATATCATATTCAACGGGCAAAAACTAAAAGGGTTACCCTTATGATCTGGAAAAAGATAGAGATGTCCACTTTCACCATTATTATTCATCATAATGCTAGAAGTCCTAGCTACAACTGTCAGACAAGAAGGAATAAAAGGCATCCAAATTGGAAAGGAATAAGTAAAACAGTCATTATTTTCAGTTGACATGTTACTGTATATAGAGAAACTTAAAGATTCCACAAAAAAACTACTAGAACTGATAAATGAATTCTGTGAAGTAACAGGATACCAATAAATATTTAGAAATCAACTGCATTTTTATATGCCAACTAGAGGCCCGGTGCACGAAATTCGTGCACGGAGTGGGGGTGGTGGGTGGTGGTGGTGTCCCATAGACCAACCTGCACCCTTTCCAATCAGGGACCCTTTGAGGGATGTCCGACTGCCCATTTAGGCCTGATCCCACCGTTGGGATCGAGCCTAAACGGGCAGTCGATGTCCCTTTCATAATCCAGGACTGCTGGCT
>PVJC01043757.1:0-14386 GCA_004026665.1 Murina feae
CTGTGTGTATGTGTGTGTTGGTGGTAATGTGTGTATGTGTGTGTGGTGGTGGTACTGTGTGTATGTGTGTGGTGGTGGTAATGTGTGTATGTGTGTGTTGGTGGTAATGTGTGTATGTGTGTGTGGTGGTGGTAGTGTGTGTATGTGTGTGGTGGTGGTAATGTGTGTATGTGTGTGTTGGTGGTAATGTGTGTATGTGTGTGGTGGTGGTAATGTGTGTGTGTGTGGTGGTGGTAGTGTGTGGTGTGTGTGGAGAAGGTCTGTGAAGTGTTGGGCATATTCAAGGCAGATCTGGGCCTTCCACTTTGACTTGGGGGAACTGAAGAGGTTTCATGGGAAACGAGCCCAGGAAAGTTGAAGGTGGTTTTGATGGTGTTAACATACAGACTAACAGGGTGGATTTAATTTACATCCTAAGAATTCCCTGGAGTTTGGGGGTGTGTGTAGAGTTCATAATGGGGTGTCTATATGTTCAGGGCTAAGTTTTTAATTTTTAAAATATATATTTTATTGATTTTTTTACAGAAAGGGAGAGGGATAGAGAGTCAGAAACATCGATGAAAGAGAAACACCGATCAGCTGCCTCCTGCACACCTCCCACTGGGGATGTGCCCGCAACCAAGGTCCATGCCCTTGACCGGAATCGAACCCGGGACCTTTCAGCACAGACCGACGCTCTATCCACTGGGCCAAATCGGTGAGGACCAGGGGCTGAGTTTTTAGACAAACCTGACCAGATGAGAGTTCCCAAACTGCTGGCTCCTCCCTGTCCTCCGCGGAACCCTCCGAAACGATGCTGCCCACGGAACCTCTCACACTCCCATCGGACACGTTCTCCCTCCTCCCCACCCCTGCCTTCCTCTCACCGACCCGGGAGGATCTGCTCCTCCTCCGGCTTATCTTTAGGCGAGTCCAGCGCTAAGAGGGTTCACTTAAGGTCTGCATTTCAAGGTGAACCATTTCCGTGGGTTCTGGGCTCTGGAGGGTGACCCGGGGAGGTCACTGCGGGCGGCTCTAGGGCAGGGGCTCCCCTCCCCTCCCTGGCGGGTTCCGGGATTCGTGTTAAATCGGCGTCATGGCTATGCAAAATAGCCTTTCCATCTCATACAGAAATAACCGCATTCGCGCCGTTTAAATCCCGGAAGGAAAGGCGCAGCAGCATTCATCACGAGTAAGTCTGAATGTTAATGTAATAATATGTTTTACTGCGGAGCAGGAGCCGCTGGGCTCCCCTTCCCCCCTCCTCCCCCCTCCGCCGCGCCCCCAAAGGGACTCGGGAACCTTCCCCGCCCGCGCCTTCCTCCCAGGTTTCCGGTGGCCCTTCCGCAGGGGCCGGACTGCAGGGCGGCTCCTCACACGGCCCGAGTGCCCCGCCCGGGGCGCCGCCCCCAGTCCCGCGCCCGCCCGGGGCGCCGGCCCCGCATTGCGCGGCGTTGGAGACGCGCTGCGCGGCCTCCCGAGGCGGGTCTGTGCGGTGCCAGCGCGGAGCTTGGAGCCCGAGGCCACAGCAGGACTCAGCGCGGGAGGCGCTCGCCCGCCCTGGCGCGGTCACGTGCGGAGGCCCCGCCCCGCGCCAGTCCCGGGCGTGCGTCACTTCCGCCCGGGCCGGAAACCAAGATGGCCGCGCTCCTGCTGAGGTGACTTTCGCGGGGGGCGGGATCGGTGCGCGTCCCTCCGAGACCCGCCGGCCGCCGGCTTCGTGGTGAAGGCGGTTCACCTGGTGCCCCGCGGCGGGAGGCCCGTGGTGCGGCCCCCCCGGGGCCCCGCGGCCCGTGGCCTTCGCGCGGGGGTCATCGCCGCCTCCTTCCCGTCGGTGCTCCCGCTGCGAACTCCGTTCCTCGGAGTGCTGAGCGCTGGGCCCAGACCGACCACGCAGGCAGCGCGGGTGAGGCCGGGGCTCGGGTCCGCGCCCGGGGAGGTTCTGCCCCGGCGCGGTCTCACGGGGCCGGGCCGGGCGAGGCCGCCGCTCGCGGGGGCTTCCAGCGCCGCGAGCGCCTCCTGTCGGCGGGGCGGCGGACCGTCCGGCCGGTGAGGCACGGGCTCGGGTTGGCTCCGCCGGGGGAGGAGCAGGTGCCCTTCTCTCCGCCGTGTCCCTTCCCGCCCAGGGGGCACCGCGGCCTTTCTCCCCGCTGAGTCGCCTGACGGTGCTTTCCGCCGCTGCCCTCCCCTGGGACACATGCCAGCGCGGCTCCGGAAGCTATTTGTTACGGAAAGTTAGCTTTAATGCCGTTGAGGTTAATTCCTGATTCACCCAAATGTCTCCTCTCTTTCCACTAAGTCACCCAGTATAAAAATAGCCTTCATTTAGTTCTCTCTGCTGAGAACGTGATTCCTTTGGGAGCTGAGATCAGGAATGAGTCATCTTAGTCCTTTATTTTTCTCCCTCTTATTTCCAAACTAGAGGCCTGGTGCACCATTTCGTGCAGGGGTGGAGGGGGCGCGCTTTGGGAGCACCAGCTGAGGCCCCATCCTGTGGTTGGCCTCCACAGCGTGCATCCTCCTAGCCACAGGTCCTTGGGAAGGTCTGGTTGCTTGGCTCTTATATACACTGAGTGGCCAGATTATGATGACCACCCCATCAGTACTTCCGTGGGCCACCTTTGCCTTCAGTACTGCAGCGATTCTTGGCACTGACTCCACCAGATGTTGAAAGGTGATGTGAGGAATCTGACACCATGCCCGATGAATAGCACTGTCCAGTTCTGTGAGATTTGATGGTTGTGGAACCAGCTGCCTGATGGCTCTTTTAACTTCATCCCACAAATGCTCAATTGGATTGAGATCTGGTGATTGTGGGGGCCACCTAAGCAAGGTTCTTGAAACCGCTCCTGCACAATACGAGCACCGTGGCATGACGCATTGTCTTGTTGGAAGAAGCCATCTCCACTGGGATACGCCATCTACATGATAGGATGAACTTGATCAGCAACGATGCTTATGTATGTTGTGCTGGTCAGACGTTGTTCCACACAAATTAAAGGGCCCAAATCATGTAAGGAAAACATGCCCCAAACCATAACACTGCGCCCATCAGCTGGAAAGGTTGTACTCATGCATGTGGGGTGCATGCTTTCATGTTGTTTCCACCAAATTCTCACTCTGCCATCTGCATGATGCAACTGGAAACATCATTCATAGGACCACATGACTTTCTCCAATGCTCGACTTTCCAGTCCTTGTGTTCTGTGCAAATTGGAGACGTCTTATCCTGGTAACTGCAGATGGCAAAGGTGTTTGAATAGGCCTTCGGCTTCCATATCCCATAGGATGCAGTGTACGGTGAACAGTGCATTCAGAGATCATTTGAGAGGATCCCTGATTAAGATCTGCAGTAACTTGATGCACTGTTGCCCTTCTGTTGTCTTGTACTGGTGTTGCCACTCTCCGTTCTGCCCTAACATTGCTAGTCACTGACGGCCACAATTCTCAAGTTCAGACCCAGATTTTCAGTTGACAGTCCAGTCCTTAAACACTTTAACACCAGCTGCTCTTGAACATTTAATGAATTCAGCTGTTTTGCTGATACTCACTCCATGGCTCCAAGTGCCAACAATCATCCCACGTTCAAAGGCTATTAAATCGTGTTGTTTACCCATATCTTCAGAAAAAAATCACTTCTGTCGTGGTAATCAACCTGCTTCCCTGTTTATATTGCTCTGGCCCTCTAACAACTTCAGTGCAAAATTACAGCTAATTTGCCTACAAACATCAGGTGGTCATAATAATCTGGCCACTCAGTATATATAGATAAGTCCTTTTTCCTTAAGGTGTGTCTTGCCCATTTTTTCCAGAATTGCCTCCATAATTGAATGCTTTTGGATTCTTTGATATATCATATTTTGGTAGTGGTGGAATTAACATTTAGCTTGCAATGATTATATTTCTAAACAGTTCATTTTAGGAGTTTCAAGATCAGGTTTAGAAGCTGAGGATCATTATCTGGTGATGTTTAGACATCATCTTCAGTTCTGTAGGACTGTCACCACCAGGATTCCATGCCAAGAAGTAGATTTTTTCATTAGTGGCATTCCGAGGCTTTCATAAGAGGGGCACTTCTCTGTTCATTTCTTACAGGGATTTTATAGAAGGTTTTTTCTTTAAATTAAAAAAATTCCTGGTGAATTTCTAGTTCTAACTTCACTAGAGGGATTTGGAACTGTTTATAATGTGCTGATTTAAACCAAAGGAAGATACCTTCTAGAAATTAGAACTGGTTTCTAGTATCACTACTTTATTTGGAACAAGTCAAGGTCATTGGTTCCATGATTATGGACTCATTTGTGGATGAAAATAGTTAATAACGTGGGCTCACTGAAGAGGAATATTGGTTAAACATTTTTAATACTGGGGGAGAACTAAGATGGCGGCATAAGTTATATACCTGAATGTGCTGTGCCCCACAACCACATTAAAACTACAACTAAAAAGCTAAACAGCCATCATCCAGAACCAGGGGAAAGCTGACTGAGTGGAAGTATAGCAGGTAAGGCTAAAGAATTGGTGAAGTCACTCAGCCGGTGTTGCTCAGTGGTTGAGTGTTGACCCTGAACCAAGAAGTCATCGGTTTGATTCCCAGACAGGGCACATGCCCAGGTTGTGGGCTTAATTCCCATTGAGAGTGTGCAGGAGGCATCCAAATGATGTTTCTCTCTCATCAATGTTTCTATCTCTATCCCTCTCCCTCTCTCTCAAAAAATCAATAAAAACATCTACACTTATAAAAGAGAAAGATGCAAATTGACCATACCTTCATGCCACCCACCAGCCAATCAGGAATGTGTATGCAAATCAACCCAACAAAGATGGTGGGTTAATTTGCATACACAGGTGCTGAGTGGCCGGGGGTGGGGGTGAAAAGTTTGTGTTGTCGCCATGGTGATGATGTAGGCATCCCACACTGCCCCAGCTGCTCCAGGCCTCTGGGCAGCATGGGAAGGCAGAAAGGCAGCTCCAGGCCGGAGTGAAGGCAAAAAGGCAGAGCAAAGGTGGTGCCAGCAGCCAGGAGAAGAAAGGCCCATTTTTGCATGAATCTTCATGCATTGGGCCTCTAATGTATATATATAAAAGCCTAAGCAGTCATTTCGACCCCTTGACCAGTTGCTATGACAGACACTGACCACCAGGGGGCAGATGCTCAACGCAGGAGCTTCCTCCAGGTGTTCAGTGTGCTCCCAGAGCACCACTCAGCCAGAAGCCAGGCTCATAACTGGTGAGTGCAGCTGCAGCAGCGGGAGCCTCTCCTGACTCCTTAGCAGTGCTCCCAAGTGGCCATGGCAGGCATAGTGAGCAGTGTGGCGCCCAGCTTAGGCTCCTCCCTGGCTGCCTGCCGCTTGGCACACTGCTACATCCCCCAAGGGGTCCCAGATTTCGAGAGGATGCAGACCAGAGTGAGGGACTCACCCCCCCCCCACATGAATCTGTGCACCGGGCCTCTAGTATTTTATAAAAAGAAAGAAAACAATGGTGAAGTTGCCACTTAGGGATTACTGGGTTTTGAAGGATGAGTTTATCAGGCTATAAGGGAGGTTCCAGTCAGAATTGCTTGAGCAAAGGCATGTGGTCATAATAGAGGTTGCGCCCTGAGGGTGTGATGTAGCATCCAGTGTATAGAAAGTATAGGGCTAAAGGGAATTTTATGAAAAATAGATTCAGAGATTGGATTGGGCAGTGCTGAGAAGGGCCTTATTTGGCCACAGTAGGAACCTTAAACTAAAAACAGTAGGAAATGGTTAAAGACTTTTAGGCAGAAAAGCAGTGGAACAACTTTGTGTTTTAGTAAGTGAGCTCTGGTAATACTGAAGATAGGGAAGAGATGGTGCTGGGGAGATAGTGCAGGAGCTTCTGTGATGGAGCTGCTAGTGAGAAATGAAGAGGACGGAGACTAACAGTGGACTGAGGTTTCTATATGGTGCTGGTCGGCTTCGGTATATCTTGCAGATGTGGGGGTGGGAGGAGGAGGGGGAAGGAAAGAAGAAATCAAGGATGACTTGCATTGTAGCTTGGGAGTTGTGGGCTAATAATCATAAATCAGAACTTTTGTACATCAATGACTGCTTTTCAAGGCTACACATCTATTTAGTGTTGCTGCTATCCCAGACATTTATGAAACTTTTTGGCATAACATCAGATTAAGTGTAGAGATCATATAAGAGAAACTCAATATATTGTAGTCACATCTTGTTTTGGGCAAAATATCTTTATTCAATTTGATCATATGGACTTGGCTTTGAATAACTTGTGGGGTTTTTTCCAAATTCATTTTCAGCAAATATTTTTTTTTTTATCACCACTGAGGGTTTTAAATAGAATGTGATGCAAATTCTAAAGACCTTGGGGAGACCAATAAAATATTAATATCTTCCATATATGTGGTACATTACAGTTTAGAGAATGCTTTCCCGTATATTTTCTCATATACCCCTCTCAGCACCAGTAAGGCAAGTAATATCAGTAGCAATTTATAAATGAAGAAGCTGAAGCTCAATGCCACACTAAATTACACAACTTACACAGATCTAGAATCCCATCTGGCTTTTTACTTTGTCCAATGTTCTTTCTACATTACTGTTGTTGATCAACCCAGAGAAGTTGCAAAGATGATTTGAGCAATGATTCCATTTCGGGGGAGGCATGGGTAATGTATTTAGAAGGGGACAACACTAAATAAAGATAATAAGTCCTAGGCTTGTTAATTAAAAAATTTTAAAAAAAGGGCTACTCTTAACTTTCTAGCTGTCATGTAAAGTACTATTTCTGGGGAAAGATCTTTTCCGAATTCCTGGTTTCACACGAAAGGCAAGGATAGAGAAATACTTTTGTCACATATCAAATACAGTTATGGAGTTGGTTCAGCTGGTTTCTGTTAGAGCCTGTGGAAAGTTTACTTTGGTATTTGCCTGGGAAACAATAGCACTAGACAGAGAGAGGCTGTAGATTCCAGCCCACATCTGCAAGCTCTTGCTGGGGAGCCGAGAGACTGGTGTGAGGAATGCGAGCCCTGCAACTTCAGAGTCACAGTTACTTCAACTGAAAGAGATTTGTTCCCACTTCTTTCTGGGAGCCTGAGACACACAATGTCGTATTCACCTCTTGCCTCCAAAGCTGGAAAGAGGGAAGAGCTGAAGGAAGTATTGGTTGGATTATTTGTCCTTCATGTTAAGGGTCTTTCTTGTTGCCTGGTGTAAGAATGAGGTTCTTGAAATGCTGATGCATCTAATCTCAGTAGTGGGCAGATGGTCATGAGCTTGTTTGGACCACGAGGTCTTGATAAGTCCATGTCACTTTGGTGCCTTGACATAGTGGAGACACTGGACCTCTGCAGAGTCAGTGTCTTTCAATTTTAGTCCCAGAGCTTCATTCTGTTAACTTCCTTATGTGCTTTTGGAAAGATTTGATATAAGGTAAGTGAAGGTGTAGTCATCACGTTTACTGTGTAAACCCTGGATCAGTGCAGTTCCTCTTCAGGTAGAATGTCTGGGCACATTTTAGTCTCAGACTTGAAATGTAGCAACTTTTTGGGTAGAAAACTTGTGTGTCCTCTTCATGTACCTGCCCCTGCAGGTAGTGAAGAAGTCTGTGTTCCCATATTCTCAGTGTCATATGAGACTTTCAAGTTGGAATTCATCTAGGTTGTCAGGAACTTGATGTGCTTCCTAAAATGAGAACTTAGTATTTAGGACCCTCCCTGCACAGACCCCTGCCCTCCACCTCTTAGCCTTCTTCTTGAAGAGGGGTCGCTGGTAGCTCCTCTGTGTGCTGGGAGTTGCCAGGGGCTTACTCTGGTCCTTTTTTTTTAAATTAAAGAAAAAACCTCATGTCTTAACCATCATCTCTTTTAAGACACAACGTAAAAAGTCACTTTCTTTATTTCTGTTAAACACTACCAACTCTGGTCATTTTCTGTTTTGTGTTGTGTTTAGCCAAAACATTATTTTGCATTTGTAAGTAAGATTTGTGAGCGTAATCTCAAGGACACTGATACCATCCTTGCTTCCATCTTAATTTCCCCCTCAACCCTGAAGTCTATACAGCGCGGAAGCGAGAAGGCTCTGTGGAGGGGCCTCTGTGTGCATTGACTCTGGCTCTCTTATCTTGCAGATCTGTTGGCCGTTATTGCCTCTGTGGCCGTCTCAGTCCTAGGCTCTGTATCAGAAAGTAAGTTTATAAATGTGTGGATATTATTTAAAAAACACATTTTTATTGATTTTAGAGAAGAAGGGAGAGGGAAGGAGGTAGAAACATCAATGATGAGAAAGAACCATTGGTCTGCTGCCTGCTGCACACCCCCACAGGGAGTCGGGCCCACAACCCGGGCATGTGCCCCTGACTGGAATCAAACCTGGGACTCTTCAGTCCACAGGCTGACACTCCATTCATTGAGCCAAACCACCAGGGCTGTGGATATTATTATTAATTTTTCTCAGGGAAAAGCAATAGATTGTTGGCTTAGATTTTGGGGATACACATGAAAGCAAGACATTGTACATGATTGGCTGAAAATACAGTGATTGCGGTCATTATTTTTGTCATCTTGTAGTGGAAGGAAAGAAAAAAATATTTCTTTGAACTCTGGTCGATGTGGCTCCGGTGGTTGGAGTGTTATCCTGTGCACCAAAAGATGGTGGGTTTGATTTCCAGTCATGGCACATGCCCAGATTATGGGTTCAGTCCCAGGTTGGGGTGTGTGCAGGAGGCAACCGATAAATGTTTCTCTTTCCCTCCCTTCCTGTCTGTAAAATCAAAATTTTTTAAAGAGTATTTCTTTGATCTTTTAAAATTTTTCCTCACTTTCAGCTTTTCTGTTATATTTAACTCCATTGATTTAATCTAATTCTTGATTCCTTTCTTGATAACTAATGACTTTACTTTCTGATTAGTCTGTCTTTCTTTAATGCTTTTTTTTCTTGTAAACTTTAATTTTGGGGGGGAATTAATCTTTATATTTTTCTCTGTTATATTCTTTTTTAGTTTATTGACTTCAACAGTTGCCTCTGTGTGGTTTTTTTTTTTACTTTTAATTTTGGAAATGTACATTCAAAAAAGTTTGAAGACTAATACAGTGAAGGTCTGTATACCGTATATTTTAGGTTGTACCATATGAAATAGGTATTTCTGTAGGTCTAACCTGGTCTAATATTGGTAATTTAATGTAGCACATTATATATTTAATTTTTGTTATCATTTTCTCTGAGTTCTTTGGGATCGAATTGCAGGAATCGTGACACTGCACTTGTAACTACTCATAAGAACAAGAACATAATCTTATATAACACAGTATAATTTACAAGTGCAACTATCAGTTCAGGAAATTTAACATTGATGTACTTTTATTCGCTATACAGTCAATTTTCAGATTTTCTGTTTGTCCCAAATAATGAAATTTAGTTTGCCTGTTCCCATCCAGGGTCTCACACATTGTATTTGGTTGTCATATTTCTTTAGTGCCTTTGACTCTGGAACTGTTTCTTAGCCTCCATTGTCTTTTATGACATCAACAACTTGAAGGCTAAGGGCCAGTTGCCTTTTTTTTTTTTTTTTTTTTAAATATATTTTATTGACTTTTTACAGAGAGGAAGGGAGAGGGATGAAGAGTTAGAAACATCGATGAGAGAGAAACCTCGATCAGCTGCTTCCTGCACACCCCCAACTGGGGATGTGCCCGCAACCAAGGTCCATGCCCTTGACCGGAATCGAACCTGTGACCTTTCAGTCCGCAGGCTGACCTCTATTCACTGAGCCAAACCAGTCAGGGCAGGGCCAGTTGCTTTGAGGCAGCAGTTCTCAATCTGTGGGTCGTGACCCCTTTGGCGGTTGAACGACCCTTTCACAGGGGTCACCTAAGACCATCCTGCATATCAGATATTTACATTATGATTCATAACAGTAGCAACATTACAGTCGTGAAGTAGCAACGAAAATAATTTTATGGTTGGGTCACAACACGAGGAGCTGTATTTAAAGGGCCAGAAGGTTGAGAACCACTGCTTTGAGGAGCGTCTGCCAGGTTGGGCTTGTCTGACTGCCCTGATGAGTAGTCAGGTACCCTTCCTGGCAGGAGTATGTGAGTGATGGTGCAGCCTCAGTAAATTGGAAGAGGGGCACATGAGGCCATTTGTCTCGTTAGTGATTTCAACTTTGACCTTTTGAGTAAGGAAATGTCTATAGGCTTTTTCCAATCTGCAGGTACTATTTTTTTCTTTTGTAATTAGTACGTAATCTCTGGGAAGATACTTCTCTGAGGGGGATGGAGTCATGCTAAGTGTAGGCACATAATCATTATGCTATTGACATAGCTGTTTAACAGTTAGTTTCACCCAGCCCAGTGACAGGGGAAACCAAGAAACTCTTCAGATGCACTGAGCTGAATGCAGTTCTGGATTTTGTGAACCTGATAGGGAATCTTGAGCCAGTTGAGCAGGTGAGAATGTGTGAGGCAGCACGTGTGGCCTGGGAAAAGGGCAATCCATGTATGTAAATTATTTTGAAATATTATATTTGCCCTGATGCCCAACCACAAAGCAGTGGAGCTTCTGTTGGTGGACCTGGGCATGGAGGGATGGGAAGAAGATTATCCTCTGATATGACCTCATTGGGCGGATGAGCGTATTAATAACCGAATCAAACTTGGCATAAAGATAAGGTGAGTGCATGTTTTCCTTATACAGTGTTTCATCCAGCCCAGCTTACCTTTTTTTATTTTTAACTTTTTGTTACATAAAAAATTTTAAACCAACTTTACTTTTTTATTTTAAACATTTACTTTTAATCATTTAAATACCTTTTGGTTTCATTTTAGTGCTGTTCCTTTGGGAACCTCAGCCAAGGAAGAGATGGAGAGATTCTGGAATAAGAACACCGGTTCAAACCGCCCTCTGTCTCCTCATATCACTATCTACAGGTAAGGGCTCTGGGACCAGGGAACCTAGCAGGTGTGGGCGAAAGTGCTGGACTGGCCCATGGCCTCCCTAGTTATTTCCCTCAGGCCTTTTATAAAAAGACCAGAGGCCGGGTACACAAAATTCGTGCATGGGTAGGGTCCCTAGGCCTGGCTGGTGATAGGGGCAGAGTGGGGCCTTCCGCCTGCCAGCCAGGGCCTTCCTTCATTCCGTGCCACCCCCTGGTGGTCAGCACTTGTCATAGCAAGCGATCATCAAACTCCTGGTCAAGCTCTTGAGGAGACACTGCATATTAGCTTTTTATATATATACTAGGGGCTCGGTGTACAAAAATTTGTGCACTCAGGGGTGTCCCTCAGCCCAGCCTGTGCCCTCTCACAGTCTGGGACCCCTTGGGGGATGTCCACCTGCTGGTGTGCCTGGCCAGTCTGAGTGAGGGGCTGATGGCTGTTTGCAGGCTGGCCAAGCCCCCCTGCCGTGGGGACCCTCACCCCATGGGGGTGTGGCCAGCCTGGGTGAGGGGCTGAGAGCCGTTTTCAGGCTGCCCACAGCTCCCATTGACCCAATATCCCAGCGAGGCTGGCTGGAATCAGGTTTCTGGGGTTTATTTATCTTCTATAATTGAAACTTTGTTGCCTTGAGCAGAGGCCTAGTCAGGCAACAAAGCCTCCTGTTTGTTTCAGCTCCGTGGCTTCTATAATTGAAACATTGTTGCCTTGAGCAGAGGCCTGGCCTGCCTAGGCAGGCAGTTGCAACGGAAGCCTCCTGTTTGCTCTAGCTCCGTGGCTGCTGGCCTCCATCTTGGCTGGGTTAATTTGCATACGGCCACTCTGATTGGCTGGGAGCGTGGCTTAAGTGTCTCAAAGTGATGGTTAATTTGCATATTATTCTTTTATTAGATTCGATAGATGGCTAAATTCTATCTTTTGGGCTTATAAGGGTAATTTATCCTGCAGAGCTACCATTTGGAAAATCCTAGTAAGTCAAAATGTTGTCCATCAAAAAAACAAAACAGCCTTGACTGGTTTTGGCTCAGTGGCTAGAGCGTCAGCCTGCAGACTGCAGGGTCCCAGATTTGATTTTGGTCAAGGGCACATGCCCTTGGCTGCAGGCACATCCCCAGTGGGGGTTGTGCAGGAGGCAGCTGATCGATGTTTCTCTCATTGATGTTTCTAACTCTCTATCCCTCTCCTTTCCTCTCTATAAAAAATCAATAAAATATATTAAAAAACCAGACAAAACAAACTATTTTGAGGCAATTTCAAATTTGCCTAAATGTTGCAGAAATAGTACACAGAGTTCCAGTATACCTTAAGTGGGATTCACAAGGTGTCAGTATTTCTGAGGGCTTTAAAACAAGTGCAGCCCTGGCTGGTGTGGCTCAGTGGTTGAGTATTGTCCCATGCACCAAGAGGTTGCTGGTTCAATTCCAGTCAGGGCACATGCCTGATTGCAGGCTTGATCCCCAGTAGAGGGTGTGCAGGAGGCAGCTGATCAATGATTCTCTCTCATCATTGATGTTTCTATCTCCTCCCTTCCTCTCTGAAATTAATAAAAATATATTTAAAAAACACCCATGAAAAATGTGCTACTTAAAAAAAAATGAACAAGTGCAGAGATGATGATGCAGTTTTCTGTTACATCTGTAACGAGTTAGCACAATGTGGCTTACAACAAACATCTATTATCCAGCAGTTCTGAGGTCAGAGTCTGACAACAACTCCCTGGGCTAAAGTCAAGGTGTGGGCAGGGCTGGTCCCTTCTGGAGGTCCCAGAGCAGAATCACTTCCTGGTCTTTTCCATCTTCTAGAAGCTGCTCTGAATCCTTGGCTTGTGGCTCCTTCTTCCATCTTCATAACCAGCAGTAATGGGTCAAGTTGGTCTCCCATCATCATTTTGACCTGCTTCCATTTCACATTTCTTCCCTGGCTGTCCTCTTCTGCCCCCTTGCAATTACATTGGCCCATCCAGTTCATCCAGGGTGGCTCCTTATCTGAAGGTGGGCTTGTTAGCAACCTTCATTTCATCTGCATTCTTATAGTACTAGGGAGGTTGTTACTCTGCCTTCCACCATCCCTTAATACTTGCGTATGTGCTTCCTGAAATCAAGGACTCTTCATTGTGCAGTCATCACAGTCAGAAAGTTAACGCCCGACTGGCGTGGTTCAATGGCTGAGGGTTGGCCCCAAAACCAAGAGAACACTGTTTGGTTCCCAGTCAGGACATATGCCTGGTTTCAGGCTCAAATCCTAGAAGGGGACGTGCAGGAGGCAGCTGATCAGTGATTCTCTCTCATCATTGATGTTTCTATCTCTATCCTTCTCCTTCCTCTCTCTCTAAAAATCAATAAAATAGTTTAAAAAAAGAAAAAGAAAGTTAACATTGATTCAGTCAGCATTTGATCATCAGGTTCCACACATATTTTGCTGGTTGTTCCAGTTACGTCTTTATGTAGGTCCAAGACCCACCAGACGGTGTATCACTCAGTGGTCTTTTTAACTTCCCTCAGGATGGAACAGTTTTTAGTTTTCCTTATCTTTTATGACCTTCATATTTTTCGAATGTTGCTTGTTTTAGGTTTGTCAGATGCACTCTTGTGATTTACACATTATGGGCAGGACTACCTCTGAGAGAGGCTGTGCTCTTAGTGTGTGTGTCTGGGGAGGCACCTGGTGGTTTAGTCCATTACTGCTGATGCAAACTCGCATCGTGGATTAAGATGTGTCTGCTAGGTTTGGGTTATTAATACTGATTTAGAGGGGAGATACCCTGAGGCTATAAATACTCTGTTTCTCATCAGACTTTTACCCACCTGAATCATTATTCCTATGATGATTGCCAAACAGTGGTTTTTCTAATTCCATCATACCTTCTCAATTCATTTATTACTAGGGTGAGGCTTGCTTTCTTTATTGGTACAGACTCAAGGATTCATAAAAGGAAAAACTCATTCCTGTCTCCTCCACTTATGTGAAACAAACTACAGAAAACACAATTTCTTCTCAATGTCACCAATGTTTAGGGTTTTTCCCCACACCAATCAGTTTTCCAACTCTGGGCACCAATTGGACCTTCTGTGATCTGAACACTACCTACCTAACATTATGACACTAACTGTCTGAAGTTAGCAAAGGCCCCACAGGTTATGGCTTAGTCCCACATGACTGCCCCACTTCACGTAAGTTGGGACCTGTATTCTACTGGCCAGATATCAGTCGGCTTCCCAGGATCCCTGCCTTGGGTTCAGTGATTTGGGCTCACAGAACTTGGAAATGTCTACTTATATTAACTTATCTAAACTAATAAAAGTGAAATAGTAAAATTAACCGTTTCTCCGAGACAGGGTAAGCCACGCCCACCAGCCAATCAGAGTGGCTGTATGCAAATTAGCCCAGGCAAGATGGCGGCCGGGAGCCTCGGAGAGAGCGGCGGGTGAATCATGGAAACCAGCGGGCAGCAGAGTGGGCTGGGAAGGTGGTGGCTGATGCCTT
>PVJC01043758.1:0-14386 GCA_004026665.1 Murina feae
TCTTTCCCACTCACCCATCCCCTGCTGCCTTCCTTTCCCACTTCCCGGTGCCTCCAAGGAGTCTGGGGAGCTGCCAAGCAGGACCCCAGCCCCTGCAGCCTTGCTTTCCCACTCCCCGGTGCCCCACAAAGGGCCTGGGCAGCCACCAAGCAGGCCGAGAACCCCCCTGCCCCCGCCGCCTCTTTCCCACTTCCCGTCCCACCACCTTGCTTTCCCACTTCCTGGTGCCCTGCAAGGGACCTGGGAAGCCCTCCAAGCAGGCCACTGACCCCCTGCTGCCTCTTTCCTGCTCCCCGATGCCCCTCCAAGGGCCTGGAGAGCTGCCAAGCAGGCCGCCGACCCCCTGCCACCTCTTACCCGCTCCCTGATGCCCCTCCAAGGGCCTGGAGAGCTGCCAAGCAGGCTGCCAACCCCCTGCCACCTCTTACCCGCTCCCCGATGCCCTGCAAGGGGCCCAGGAAGCCCACCAAGCAGGCCACCGACCTCCTGCTGCCTCTTACCCGCTTCCCGGTGCCCTCCAACCCTGCCGCCTCTTTCCCACTCACGGGTCCTGGGTCCTGTGCTGTCCCGCCCTGCAGCCGCTCTGTGCACTTGGGAGGTCCCTCAGCCCGGCCTGTGCCCTCTCTCAGTCTGGGTCCCCTCGGGGGATGTCCACCTGCTGGCGTGCCTGACCAGCCTGGGTGATGGGCTTTAAGGCTGCCCACAGCTCCCATTGACCCAATGTCCCAGCAAGGCTGGCTGGACGCAGGTTTTGCAGTTTCTCTCCTATAATTGATGCTCTTCCTTTAAGGCCTGGCGTTGGTTTATCTTCTATAATTGATACACTGTTCCTTTAAGGTGGCCTTCTAACTAACGAAGCCTCCTCTGCTTCACCTTGCAGCATCTATAATGAAACAATTATTACTTTTACTGGTGAGGCCCGGGCTGCTCTTTCCTTCAGCTCCCGAGGATTCTATGATTGTTATATTGTTTCAAAGGTGTGTTTCGCTAGAGGCAGTTTAAGGGGAGCGGGCACAGCTTCACTTTCGCTCCTGCCCCAATGGAAACTGCCATTTACTCAGGTCCGTGAGTGGCGGCCTCCATGTTGGCTGGGCTAATTTGCATACAGCTGCTCTGATTGGCTGGTGGGCATGGCTTACCCTGTCTCAGAGAAACGGTTAATTTTACTGTTTTGCTTTTATAGAGTAGATATCTTTTGCTACCTAGAAATAATAGAGACATTTTCTTATAGCATTTTTTAAGCTTTATAGTTTTGCCACTTTACGTATAAATTTTTAACACATCTGGAATTCATTTTTTGTATGGTATAATGTAGGGATTTGATTTAATTTGGATAACCAATTGTCCTAGAACAACATATAAAATAGTTGACCTTTTCCCATTGACTTATAATGCTCACTGTGTCGTAAATCAAGTTTTCAAATAGACACATTTCCATTCTTTTCAACTCCTCTCTATGTTTATTGATACACTAGAGGCCCGGTGCACAAAATTTGTACATGGAAGGGGGAAGGGTCCCCTCAGCACACCCTGTATCCTCTCCAATCCGGGACTCCTCTGGGGATGTCCGACTGCAGGTTTAGGCCCAATACTCGGCAGTCGGACATCCCTCTCACAATCCTGGACTGCTGACTCCTCACCACTCACCTGCCTGCCTGCCTGATTGTCCCCAACTGCCCCCCTTCCCACCAGCTGGGTCACCCCACACAGCCTGCTGCTCAGTCGTTTGGTTGACCCTCACTAACCCCCCTGCCAGCTGGGTCACCCCACGCTGCCTCCTGCTTGGTAGTTTGGTTGCTCCTCACTAACTCCCTTGCTGGCTGGATCGCCAAAAGCAGCCTGTTTGGTCTTCCATTCAGTTGCAATGGTCTCTTAGGCTTTTATATAGATAGATTACTACCACATTGTACTATAGCAATAATGTCTTAATATTTAATAAGGCAAGATTTTCCTTCTTCCCTCCCTTCATTTTTTCTTTTTGTTATTTAAAAAAAAATTAAAACTATTGTCACCCCACCCTATACATGCATAGTCTCCCCCATTACAAATTCCTCACCAGAGAGTACATTTGTTACAATTATCAAACACAGACAAAACTGTATTTTTATTCTCACATTGTGAAGATTATTTAATTATGTGGGAAAATATTTACCAAATTGTTATATGAATAAAAAAGAACACACAGCAGCCAGGTTCCTGAATCTGCTAGAAATTGTAGTTATTTGCATCATTGAAAAAATAGGAGAAAATACCTTAAAATTTTACCATTGTTATTTCTAGGTGACGAAATAATAGGTCATTTTCTCAATTATCTTCATACTTCCTGCATCTTGAAAAATTTTATGATGAGCATAATCACTTTATGCTCACATCAACATGACCCAACAGATAGAACCTTTATTTTGAAGGGTGATTTCAGGCTTCACTTAGTGGGTGACAGGTTCATCTGGGGAGACACTGAGGCTTTTTCATGCCCCCAAACTCATGTGGAGAAGGAGGCAGCTACTGCTCCAGTTATGAGGGGAATTGATTATAAACTTGAGACTCATTGTCTTCTACAGCTTGTGAGCAGGCTCTGAAGTCAGTTTCCATAAAAGAATTCAAAGCTGAAATAGGTAATTAGCCCCCTGAAGTACATACTTTGAAGTGCAATAGCCATTTTTTCTATGTATTCTGGTGTATCTAATAAGAGTCCTATTAAATTATTTCCCTCCCTAAGGAAGATTATCACATGGAAACAAAGAGGAGGAAGAGCAAGAGCTTTGAAGAGGAAGACAAAACTGAGACTGGCTCTCACACTTACTAGCTGTGTGACTTTGATTTAATCTCAAAGCCTCTCTATGCCTCAGTTTCCATTCCAGTAAAATGGAAACAATAATATCTGTTGTGTCAGGTTTTCCTAACATTTATTAGAAAACACTTCATGGAACAACACAGTGGTTATAATAGATGGAATTCTAAAATTTAGAGAAGAAAGAATAATATTGACAGTGCCTTTCTCAGAATAGGCAAATGATGGGTGCAGTATTCATGTGAGCTCAACTTAGATCAATTGTTAAACATAAAAAATAGCTTAAAATTATTTTGTATTGATGGTGTCTTTAATTGAAATACAGTGGTAAGGAGAAATAGATTCTTCTTCAAGAAATTTCTCAATCCCATCCACATTATCTGTATATTTATGTTGTAATATTGATAGCATTTTTATTTTCTGAATTTGATTTTATGTAATTACTAGAGGCCTAATGCATAGCATGGATAGGGTCCCTAGGCCTAGTAGCTATCAGGGCCAATCTATGGGGTGACCAGTGGGGTGATGGGGGGGGCCCGCTGCCACCCACCTTGGCTGGCCTGGGGCCTACAGGCTGGGGGCAGCTCCTGTGTTGAGCATCTGCCCCCTGATGGTCAGTGCGCATAATAGAGATCAGTCGTTCTGCAGTTCGGTTGATTTGCATATTGGCTTTTATCATATAGGATTTTTCTTACAATAAAGTATGTATATATGTAAAAAAGGAAAATAGTTATGTGCAAAGATGTCCCACATAAAGAAGAAGCTCTTTTTACTGAAATGCCTCCAGTTCTTCCCTTCCTCTCATTCTTTCCTTTTTCCCACCTGTCTCCTAGGGCTGCCCAATTGGACACCTACATATCTGATACCTCTTATAATCTTAGCATGAAGGATATATTGTTATAGAAAGTTGTGCCCCATCTAGCAAGCAGTTCTTCAGCTGCTCAAATCAGGTTTGAATTCATACTCAGTTGGATGCAGACAGATGTTGTAGAATTCTCTCTCAGTCCACCCTCACTTACTGAACCATTTCTGCTTTTGGGGATCACCATCCTTGCTGGGAGATTACCTCATTTGAGTTTGATGTTTCGGGACTATTTTAAAGAAATGTTCCTAAATAATTCTTTTTACTTCTTTGTATAGTCTTTGCTGATGTTGACTTTTGTATCCTATAGGGATCTATTTTTCAGTCTGACTACTAAGTAAGTCTCCACTCTTGCTTCTTGTTCTGAGCAGAAATGTCTGTGTTTGTGGGATCCAGAGGTCACCACTTGCATGTGGACAACAATGGCAATCAACCTCTCCCTTAAATCTCAATTAGTTGGCCCTGAGCCCCATTCTTGAAAAGATTTTATATTGATCAAGAAATCTTCACTATACTAATTTAGCATTTTACAGTTTTGAAGGTCAGAAATTTCATTGGGCTAAAATCAAAATGTAGGCAGAGCACAGTTGCTATGCTCAGTGGTTCGATTCTCAAAATGGCACTTGCCCAAGTTACAGGCTCAATCACCAGTGTGGGCCATGCAGCAGGCAGCTGATCAATGATTCTCTCTCATCATTGATGTTTATATTTCTCGCGCCCTCTCCCTTCCTGTTTGAAATCAATCTAATCTAATAAAAGAGTAATATGCAAATTGACCCTCACTCCATTACATCCAAGCCACGCACATCAGCCAAACCACGCCCACCAGCCAATCAGAGCCACTGTGTGCAAATTAACCCAGCCAAGGTGGCGGCCAGCAGCCATGGAGTTAGAGCAAACAGGAGTCTTCCATTGCACCAGAGATGGAGGAAACTGCCTGTCTAGGCCGGCTGGGCCTCTGCTCAAGGCAACAATGTTTCAATTATAGAAGCCACGGAGCTGAAGCAAACAGGAGGCTTCATTGCCTGTCTAGGCCTCCACTGACGGCAACAAAGTTTCAATTATAGAAGATAAATAAACCCCAGAAACCTGATTCCAGCCAGCCTTGCTGGGACATTGGGTCAATGGGAGCTGTGTGCAGCCTGAAAATGGCCCTCAGCCCCTCAACTAGGCTGGCCACACCCCCATGGGGTGAAGGTCCCCACTGGGGGGCTTGGCCAGCCTGCAAACAGCCATCAGCCCCTCACCCAGGCTGGCCAGGTGCACCAGCAGGTGGACATCCCCCAAGGGGTCCCAGACTGTGAGAGGGCACAGGCCGGGCTGAGGGACCACCCCCCCCCCGAGTGCACAAATTTTTGTGCACCGGGCCCCTAGTAATAAAAATATATTTTTCAAAAAGAACTCTCTACTATCAACTACCAAAGTAAGTCTAATTTTAGATTTTGGCTCACAGATGGAGATGATAGGAACTCAGTGGATGCCTGGTTCAGTAGACAATTTTTGAAAGTCATTTTTTCTTAATTAGGTTTGCCTTTTGTCATCAAATTCATCCTCAAAAGTGAAATTCTGGAATCTGGAATGTTCATTGAGAATCATTGTGGTTTGTAAAGATACTGGCCAGATACCTGGAGATTTCCATGTAATTTTCATTCTTTTACTGTCCTTTTGCCTATGCATATTGTACTTTTCACATTTGCAGATAAAAGAAATTTATATACCTCACAGACTTTTGTGGTGATGATGATTCTCTGCTAGCTTTCTTTCTTCTTTTATTTTTACTTCATTTCATTAAAAAAAAAAGTATTTCCAGCAGAGTTTTGTATTTAAGGCTCTCAAAAACATGACATCATCATTCAATGTCCCTTCACTATACCTCTTTTCTTATACTTTGGATGAATAATTTATTGGTCTCATCACCATCTTATCACAATATCATGTACACCTTTCAGTCTTATTTCCATGTTATTCCATTATTCCAAAATATCATTCACTGAGTTTAAAAATCTTAGTCTTCCTTGTTTCTTAGCCCCTGCCCATGTCTGAAGCAAATTCCTCTTTTTCAGCAGATCCTTCTTCCCTCCTTCCACTGTACCACTGTTCCTGCAGACATTTAGATAACTTCTAAAAGAAAGAAAAAAAGGAACTTTTAGAAATGCTTAGTTTAAAAACAACCTCCCCTCTTTAAAATAAAAACAACAACAAAAAACAAAAAACCCACAGACCTTTGTGTATATTGACGAGCCTATCAAATTCTATATGGCAGGAAATGAATCAAACTACAAATATTGATCAAGAAACATGCTTGTTGCTGATCAGAGATAACATTACTTGTAGAAATGTGCATTTTGGTCAATATTTATTCCTTCCTAAAATTACACAATTATGTTTTCTTCTGTTGAACTCAATTTGTCCAATTTGGTATAATGTAATTTCCTGTACCTATGTATAATTTATTTATATGATTAGTGTATCCTCTGTGGTAACTTAAATTGATATAACTTCCTTTGAACACATATCTGAGGCAGTTATGATGTGTTATCATCAGCTAAGGGAAATATATTGCTCATGAGTCACGGAAACAAATGTGTGCAAGCAATTGCTTATAGTGATCAATTTTCAAGCAAGGGTAAGGGTGGATAAGATTTATGCTGATCATATAACCAAATTCCCCCAATCTTAAACATATTTAAATCTAATCTTTGGTAATAAGATAATCGTAGTTAACAAAGTAAAGGATTTTTAACTATTGTTTATTATCTAAGGTACATTACAATCATTAACTGACATATATATATATATATATATATATATATATATATATATACACACACATATACACACACACACATATACTATTTATGCAGGTAAAAAAGAAGCTAAATGAAAAGTTGGTAACAGTGAGTAGAGACAGTGTTTGCTCAATGAGTTTTATAAGGCGTTTGGAGAATGTACAATCTGTGCTTGTTGCTGATAGAAATATAAATGAGTTAAGATATGGGGAGGACAAGATTTACACCGATGAGCACAGAGCTTAAAATAACCATGTATGTGATATACTTTAATTTCCTCACCTGAATATGGTGAATGCATATTAGCTATTAGTGTTATTACTAGTAGTAACTGTATATAAAATAGTAATGAAAATAGGTCTTAGGTCCCTCTAGATATAAGAAATAAGCAGTTAAATTTGAGATGGTTTTGAAAATGGACGGTATTTGTATGTGTGGAGACATAGTAGAAGATGTGTGGCTGGGGAGTTTTCTGCTGCCTGAGCAAGTTCAAGTTACTGAAAGTGAAAACTGCATTTGGGTGTTAGGCCTACTGAAGGGAGACCAGGCTTGTTTATTGGAAGAAATTAGAACAAATACTAGAAATATAGAGTGGGTTTAATTGGTGGACTGTCATGTGGGAGGGTAAAATAATAGAAAGTAATAATGAATTGGAATGAGAAAAGTTATTTTAATCACTCTGTGGATTTGAGCAAGTCATTTAGCTTTTCTGTGCCTCAGTTTTTTCATCTGTAACACATTAACATTGTAAGCTAAATCTAATTTTTCTTAAGTTTAATAAAATTTGGTTTGTGATAGCTCCTATAATATATAGCAACCTACACACGGAGCACAACACTGCTTAGTGCTTTACACTTGTACTTTATAATATTGTTGTACAAATATTTTATCATAACAATTATCATCATTACAATTATTGTTAACTAGAGGCCTGGTGCACAAATTTGAGCATGAGTGGAGTCTGGCTGGCCTGCCCCGATTGGAGCCGATTAGGCAGGGCTAGCTGGGAAGAGGGGCCACAGATGGTTGGCTGGCCAGCCCTGTCCCTGATCGGGGTGGGGGAGCCAACAGGGGCAGGGCCGAGGAGGGAAGGGGACATGGTTCATTGGCTGCCAACCCTGCCCCCTGGTTGAACTCCTGGTCGAACTCCTGGTTGAAGTGACAATTTGCATATTAGCCTTTTATTATATAGGATAACATTTGTAAGTTGAAGGATTGATTTCATTCTCTAGGTGATAAAGAACAAATGTGTTTGTTTTATAATAGGTAGATGTCATTAGGAAAGAAACATGGGAGCAATTTTGACCCTAATATTATTATGTTGAGGAGATATTTATAACATGTAGACAAAACTATTCTTATACTTACCCCATAAAAAGGTCTTATCTTTTCCAAGAAAATTGGACAAAGGACACGAATTGCAAATTCACAAAGAATTTCAAGTGACTGATAAATTTATGCATTTATAAAACTTTAAAATTATGCTCAAAGGAATATAAATAAAGAATATATAGGATTTTCAATTATTATAAGGGGTAATACTAAAATAAATTGTGGTTTTGGTGAGGATATAGGAAAATGCTGCTTTAATACATTGTGGTAAAGGTGAAACTGGGTACAACTTCAGTGAAAAAACAATTTGGCAATATTTATCAATACTCTTAGAATTTTTTTTTTTTACCCTTTCATCCTAAACTATCATTCTGAAGAATTTAGTCTAAGGAATTAATTATGGATACATATGTGAAGATTAACTTCATAGATGTCATCACCATATGTTTTAAAGAGAAAAAAATGGAAAACAACTTACATTTTCAGTATGAGGAATTGTTTAACTTTGTATAACACAAATCTATAGAAAGAAATATATTTCTGGCATTTAAGTTATGTAATAATAATAATAATATGTGATAATATAGAAATATACACACAATTAAAAAAAGCAGTTTCAAATCTAACTCTATTATCTCTACAAAGTATAAATTTATAGGTATATGCACAAATGAATGGAAGTGCATTTTAACATTAATAATTATTGTTCTGAAATGATGATTTATATTGTTATATTATTTACTTCTCTTGACCTATCTTTTTGAGATTTTCTTTACTGACCCAATATTCTGTAATGTTAAAAAATATTAACAACTTTTTGGCATGAATAAGATGAAACTCCTGAGGAGAGAGAACCAGATTGGTACGGTTAACCTTTTCATTCAGGCTCACTGGTAGGACAAAGTGAAACTTCTGTGACTTTTGACCTGTGGTAAACTCAGGTTTATCATGTATTGACTTGTGTTTGATTTTCTGTCCTAATGGGGACTTCATCTGAATTGGAGCTATCAGTCAGTTATTAGAGGACCTCTCCATGCCTATTCAAAGACAAAGTAAGATCACTGCAGTTCGTTTTGTGACAGTTGCCTATACATTTCAAACGTCCATGAGAGCATAAAATCACAAAAGCACTAGGAGTTAGTATTTTTCTCTTTTGAAAATGCTGTAATATAAATTAACTTAAAAATTACCTGGTTGATATGTACTTATTTAGTTAATTTGTTCATTTGAATGGCCAGTTTAAAAAATGTTTTTTTTGGCCAGTTTGATCAAAGAATTAAAGTTCCATTCTTCCAAACAATTGGCTTTGTACCCCAATTGTTAGATGACTATGAATAAACATAGTATAATTTATGAAAGCCTTTTTAAATTACATTATGACACTCAGAATAATAAAGGGATTTTAAGGTTAACTGCCTTGATTCAGCACCCACCATTTCATAGTCTCCCAGGAATGATTAAAGATAGTGACGTGGGTAAATGTTGAACAAATGTTTATCCAAGGGGTGGGTGGAGAGTTCCGATTTGTGCGTTAGCTTATTCTCATGGAGCAGATATTCCCACTATAGTCAATTTTGAGATCCCAGTGTGAAGTCCCTGAGAGCTGTTGGGAAGAGAAATGAACAATCAACTCTCCAGTCAGTATGGGCTGGCTGTACTGAGAGAATACCTCTAATGTGCTTACATCTATTGTACAGCACTAAATGGGTTCATTATGCCTGTCTCTTCCCACTTAATGAAGCGTTCATTTTCTTTCTCCAGTGCCTCACACAATGTTGAGCACACAATCAGTAAGGTTTATTGGGGGATGTGGGGTGAGGGAGAAAAAAGGCTTTCAGTAAAATTACATGAGTTAAGAGACCACATGGGGAAGAGGGTATGGGCAAAGTGTGGACTAAATAAGTTTATCTATATTTAAAATATTTTGCATAGCATATTTTTGTATATAACTACTCAAACATCAGCCTTATTTAAATAAATGCAGTAGGTACCAATTTTTATTTGATGAGTTATGTGGGAGAATTTGTCTTAGAAACAAAGCAAATGGGATAAATATAAAAGCACAGTTTTAATAAAAGAGAAATATTTCTGTGACTGAAGCTAAATGCCTGAAAAAAAAAAAGCAATTCAGTTTCCCAATATTAATTATTGGGCCATATCCTGCTATTGATCTGTGCATGTGAAAATCAATGCAAAGATAAGGACCTTCATAATTGACAGGCATAATTTTGAGGTATATACTCATTGACATTCAAAGAGCCAGGAAACAATGAAGACCTTATGGATGAGCAAACTTTAGATTTATCTGAAGTTTTAATGACTACTTTTCAAACTTTTAAAAGAAGTGGGGAGAGAGACATGAGAAGCATATTATTTCATTCCCTATTCCTTCCAGGTTTGCAAAATAAGAAAAATATGCAGCCTGACAGATTATAGAATATTATATTCATAGAGCCTCTTAATTTTGCAAAATTCTTTCACATTCACATTCACATTCACATTTGATTTCCATTTCAACCTGTGGGTAGAGGCCATGCAGGTGTTTTTCTCAATTTCTAACAGATGGGGAATGAAACAATGACCCTGGACTGTGACTCTTACTGCTGTCTGCTTTTTATTAAAATACTAGGGGCCTGGTGCACAAAAATTTGTGCACTCGGGAGGTCCCTCAGCCCGGCCTGTGTCTCTCGCAGTCTGGGACCCCTCTGGGGATGTCCACCTGCTGGCGTGCCTGGCCATCCTGGGTGAGGGGCTGATGGCTGTTTGCAGGCTGGCCAAGCCCCCCAGTGGGAACCCTCACCCCACTGGGGTGTGGCCAGCATCGGTGATGGGCTGAGGGGCGTTTTCAGGCTTTCAGGCTACCCACAGCTACCCACTGACCTAATGTCCCAGCAAGGCTGGCTGGAAGCAGGTTTCTGGGGTTTGTTTATCTTCTATAATTGATACACTGTTCCTTTAAGCCGAGGCCTAGGCAGGTAACGAAGCCTTCTGTCTGCTTAGCTCATAGCTTCTATAATTGAGACAATGTTGCAAATATGTTGTTGCCTGGAGCCAGGAGAAGCCCAGCCAGCCAGCAAACAGTTTTACTCCTGCTGCAACAGAAGCATCTGTTTACTCTAGTAGCTCTGTGACTGCTGGCCTCCATTTTTGCTGGGTTAATTTTCATACAGACGCTCTGACAGGCTGGTGGGCATGGCGTAGGTGTCCCGTAGAAACAGTCAATTTCAATATTACTCTTTTATTAGATATTTTCTTCCTGATGAGTGTGTGTGAATGAGTATATGGATTTTGCTTAGAAAGACAAAGATGTGGAAAATTAATCGGAGGACCTTACTTAGCTTTTATTTTCTGGTGGGAAAAAAATCCTATTTTTTTCTTACTTGTTCCACTGGTATTTTCATGGTGACTCTAGACCTGGCAGTCTCATGGGAAGTTCACAGTAAGAGAACAGTACAATCAATCAGAAAAGTTAATCTGATTTAGGATTTTTGTCCACTGGCTTAGTTATTGCTTCAATTAGCTCTGGTGCACCACCCTAAGACTGCTTTCTGCAGCTCTTCTGACTTTATGCTATACCATATCAAACCCTCAAACAGTATCTTGCTTTCTTTACTTCTGTCAGGGATGAAGTATATTGATCCCTTCACTTTATCTTTTCCCTTTTTTCATCAAATTCTAGTTTTAAACACTCCCATCCCCTTGTTATGAAAAGAGAATAATGCACACCTGTCATTCTACGGTTTAATTTTAAGCACTGAATAAAAAAATGTTAAAAATCAACACATGGTCATATTTTAAAATCATAGTCATATGTATTTTTTCCTGCACAAAGTTTTGGAAGCTGTGCTGGTTGAGAGTGGTTAAGAACAAGTTGGAGTCTAAAGAGAAAGGTGAGAAGCCTGTAGATGTGTCTTAGTAAAAAATTACTTTTGTCCATGTCTGGCCAGCATGGCTTAGTGGTTGAGCATTGACCTATTAACCAGGAAGTCACTATTGAATTCCTGGTCAGGGTACATGCCCAGATTGTGTAGGGTGTGTAGAAAGCAGCCGATCAATGATTCTCTCTCATCATTGATGTTTCTATCTCTTTCCCTCTCCCTTCCTCTCTGAAGTCAATAAAAATATATCTTTTAAAATTACCTTGCTCCAATAAACAAAAGCCCACTCACCCTGACTCAAATAAAAAGGGAGTTTATTGAAAGGACTCCACAGGCATTATTGCAGCTAGGGAAGCTCATAAAACTAAAGACCTAATTGCCTGGCCAGAGTGGCTCAGTGGTTGAGCATTGACCCATGAACCAAGAAGTCACCACTTTGATTCTGAGTCAGAGCAGATGCTCAATCCCCAGTAGAGGGTGTGCAGGAGTCAGCGGATTGATGTTTCTTTCTATCCTTCTGTGTTTTTATGTCTCTCCTTCTCCTTTTCTCTCTCTCTAAAAATTAGTAAAAACATAAGACCTGCTTAGATACCTACAAAATGACCAGATTGGGCAAGGTGTGAATGGAGGCTGCTCTGTCAACCACTCATTGGGCCACTTGATCTCTGACTGCTGTGCCCCGCTGTGTGTTCATCCATTCTATCCTTCTCTGAGCTGGATTATAAGGCAGCTCATGGCCTGTCTGCTCCTCTCAACTTTTCTCTGCTCTTGTTTTCCATTTGCTTGTTTCTTATTCTAGCTCTGACAACACAATCTCCCAATTTAAGAGCTGTCTTCCAATTGACTATAGTCTAAATTCTATAGACTATAGAATTGATGTGGTCTCTTGCCAAGCATAATGTAAATATTTACTTCTGAGGGTTAGAGCCCTGAGCTGCCCTTCCCAGGCTCAGAGGGTATGGCAGCTTCCCTAAGAAGGGCATGTGGCAGGAGAGGCAATAATTTGGAAAGTTTAGCATACCAAGATTAAAAGAATTAAAGCCAAAGTTCAAAACATTTTTGAAGGAACCTTATAAAATTGTAATTGTCTTCAGTTGTACTGAAATGAAGGACATAAGTAGATAAATAGTATCATTTAAGTATAAAGAAAGTTAGGAAACATATTATTCCTCCCCCTCTTAGGTAATGAGCACACAATGATGGATTTAGGTTTGGAAGTACTCTGTGCAGGAAATATCCCATGAAAGTTTTGTGGGATAAATTATATCCTGAGAGGGGAGAGGTTTGGAACCATAGTGGCAGAGGTCATTACCACATCAAAGATGTATATATAACATAGCTATAAATAAAGTATTATTTTTATTTCTTCATGTTGTGGCTTTTTATTGCCTTTACATGGCAGAAGATATCTCCCTTTCACTTTCTCCATCAGACAGAAATCATATAATTCTCCTATCTATATATACAAAAGCCTAAGCGAGCATTAAGCCCTAACAACCAGAACGACTGGTTGACCAGTTGCTATGATGTGCACTGATCACCAGGGGGAAGATGCTTAAGGCAGCAGCTGCCCCCCAATAGTCAGTGTGCTTCCATAGCCAACCTCTATGGCCCCTCCCCCTCCCACCTAGCCAGCCTCCCATAGCCCCTCTCCCTGCCCAGCCAGCCCCCCCGCATAGGCCCTGATCAGGAGGCCGGCTGGCCAACCTCCCACAGACCCTCCCCCTTCCCAGTCATCCCCCCCTTGGCCTCAATCGGGGATCTAGCCAGCCAACTTCCTGAATCCCTCTCCCTGGCTGGCTGGCCCCCCAATAGGCCTCAATTGCTGGCCAGGCCAAGGATCCCCACCAGTGCATGAATTTGTGCACTGGGTCTCTAGTCTAAACTAATAAAAGCGGAATAGTAAAATTAACTGTTTCTCCGGGACGCCCACAGCCAATCAGAACGGCTGTATGCAAATTAGCCCAGCCAACATGGCAGCCGCCACTCACGGACCTGAGTAAACATTTAGGCAGTGTCCGTTGCAGCAGGAGGGAGAGCGAAACTACCTGCTCGCTGGCTCCTTAGCCTTTGGCCTGAAGCAAAAACGCACATTTGCAACAATTAAGTGTAACAATTGTTTCATTATAGAAGCTGAGAGGTAAGGCAGAGAAGAGGCTTCGTTAGTAAAAGGCTGCCTTAACGGAACAGCATCAATTATAGGAAACCTGCGTCCAGCCGACCTTGCTGGGACGTTGGGTCAATGGGAGCTGTGGGCAGCTTTAAAGCCCCTCACCCAGGCTGGTCAGGCACACCAGCAGGTTGGCATCCCCCGAGGGGTCCCAGACTGCGAGAAGGCACAGGCCGGGCTGAGGGACCTCCCGAGTGCACAGAACGGCTGCAGGGCGGGACAGCGCAGGACCCAGGACCTGTGAGTGGGAAAGAGGCGGCAGGGTTGGAGGGTCATCGGGGAGCGGGAAAGAGGCGCAGGGTCGGCAGCCTGCTTGGTGGGCTTCCCAGGCCCTTGGAGGGGCATCGGGGAGCGGGTAGGAGGCGGCAGGGGACCGGTGAGTGGGAAAGAGTCGGTGGCCTGCTTGGCGGCTCCCCAGGCCCTTTGGGGGCCACTGGGGAGCGGGAAAGCAAGCTCTTGGGGGCTGGAGTCCTGCTTGGCAGCTCCCCAGACCCCTTCCGGGGATCAGGGAGCAGGAAAAGGCTGGCCTGACCACGAGGCGGGGTTTTCCCTGCTTTCTGGTGG
>PVJC01043759.1:0-14389 GCA_004026665.1 Murina feae
GCTGTTTGGTCTACTTGCATATTAGGCTTTTATTATATAAGCTGGGTTATCTGTTGCAAGCATATAGTGTGGCCTTTCTTTTTTATCTAATCTTCATTCTCTGTCTCTTATTGGTGCTTTTAGAACATTTACATTTAATGTAATTGTGATACAGTTGGTTTTAACCTTAACATATTGCCAATTGTTTTGTTTGTTTTATATACTTTTTGTTTCTTTTACCCTTTTTTGCTGTCTTTTGGATTGGGTATTTTATGACATCTTATTTTCAGTTAGCTTATTGTTATTATTTTGTTGTTAATGCTCACCTGAGAATATTTTTTTCATTGATATTTACAGAGAATGTAAAGGAGGGAGAAAAAGAGAGGGAGGGAGGGAGAGCCCTAATTAACATTGACTATATGTGTTTATTTTAACAGCTGCTGAAATAGTTCAAGAACTGGAAAATATGGAGAAGACTAGGATCCGTCTTGAAGCTAGTAAACTCAATGAAAGAGTATGTTATGGTCTATTTCAGTATCTGGGTAGAAATAAAGGAAAGGAAAGTTGAATACTAAAATTAAAGCAAGCCAGAATGTACTAGAACACATTTCCACCTAATATATTATGATTTTTCTGCAGCTCATTTTTAGCACAAAATTCTCATATTTAGCAGTCTTCTAGCACAGAATGCAATCTAGAGTTTATTAATGGGTTATAGTCCTTAGAAAAAGCATGTGCCTACATATCAGGGAGCCTTTATATTGGCCTTTTCTCTGCTCATTGTACTTGGTAAGCTATTTAACCTCTGCTGCCTTTATCATCTTCATCTGTAAAATTTCAGGATTGAACCCTGTGATCTCTAAGATCCCCTTTTAAGTTCTGGCATTCCGCAATTCCATGATTATCCTGATTTCCAAATTAAGTAATTGTAGGAGTTTATAGAATATCTATTGAGCTTATTAGGGAATCAGAAACCTAAAATGTTTCACTATTGCCTTCTTCTAGTGTGATGGCCCAGAATTTGAGAAAAGGATGTAAATAAGGAAAGTAGTCATGTGTCACTAGTCGTATGACACTAGGCAGTGTTTGGGGCTCTCCCAAGTAGATTTGTTTCCCTAGACCATTCGTAATGTGTTTGTAGGGGGAGCGAGCTTGTAACCAGTAGTAGGAACAATGAGATTTGCTTTAACTTTATTACTACCTGAGTGTGGACTGTGCGATGGAGACTGTAGTGAGCCATGTCAGTACACTTTTGATTTTATAAGTCTCAGATGTGAAAAAGCGGGCTATAAATGTAACATTTCTTGTATTTTCTCTATATACTACATTTCTTATAGATTGGAGAAGTTAGTTTGGAAAAGATAGAAAGCAGACAAGAAAATCTGCCTTATTAATGACCTGCTAAATGTCTCCAGTCTTGTAGTTTAAAATGTTTTGTAGTTTGTTGTATTAATGAATGCGAAAAAATTAACTATTGAAAATAGGAAAGTTAATTGATTGTTGTATTAATACTTTATATATTCTAATGGAATTCATGCTGCATTTTCTACTGATGAGAAAAAAGTAACAAGTAAAATATATATTATGATATTCAAGGGAAATAAATACGCAGGAGTTACTTTTCCTAGGTCTATGTGAAACAGATATGAGTGATTATTTTACTCTATTTAAACATCCACATTTGAGATTTTAAAGTTTATAGTACTGATTTCTATTTTTGTCATTTAATGAATTTTTAATTAAGAATGTTTTATTATTTTAGATAATGGTTTTTACAAAGGACCAAACAGAAAAGGAAATAGATGAAATCCACAGTAAATACCGTAAGTTGTATGAGGTTTTCTTTATTTGCAAAGGATTTGGGTTGCAGCTTTTTATCTTAAAGTTTTAAAATAAATTTTTTATATTAATGTTTGGTTCACATTTATCTTGTACCAGATAGGGATCTTTTTTATAAGTCAGTGTGCCTGCTTTTTGATTTGTGACTAGCATTCTACTTTGAAGTTATCACTAAGCACTTTGCAAATACTAATCAGTTGCTCTCAAAGCATCTTTGTGAAAAGAAAATGGGATTAAAATGGCAACATTTCTGACTTTTCTGTCCTCAAGCCACTCAATGATAATACTGTGAAGAATTTCAGCACTAATAGCTTGCAAATTTGTGCCAAAAAGAGTTTTCATTTTATTAGGTATTAATAACTTCCTAACTTTATCACTTCCTTTTTCTTTTTTTAAGTAACAGCAGTTGAGGGAAATCTAAATTACTTTTTTATCGCATAAAGTATTACAAAGATTAGTACATATATCTCTTTTTTCCCCCTGCCCTTCCCCCAGCCTCCCCTACCCCCCAGTGTTTTGTGAACATTGGTTATGCTTAAATGCATGCATAAAAGTCCTTTGTTTGATCTATTATCCACCCCCCCCAACCCTCCCTGTCCTTTTGCTGTAATTTGATAGTCTGTTTGATGCTGCTCTGCCTCTGTATCTATTTTTGTTCACCAGTTTATAATGGTTGCCCTTTGTATATATATCTTTCCTAGGCCCAGCACATTACTGTTGTCTTTTAGGTAGCTGTTATCCTTTGATTGATTGGTTTGTTTTTAGTTTAAATTTAAGTGTTTGGCAAACAGTAGATAGTTAATAAATATTTGTTGAATGAGTGTACCACACATATAATGTTTTGATTGTGCTTAGAGAATTTTGTCTTCTTTTTTCAGTTCTTAAGTTCTGAAGGGGCAGATTCAGCAGTGGTCTATTAGGGGAGGGAGGATGCAGTAGTACACAGGCACTAGATGTAGGTGTGATGGCCTGTGCTGAACAACAAACGTCATGTCTCTGTTGCTGGAAAGAGAAGTATGGTGTGATTTTTTTTTTAAATCAGCTTTTGGCAAGCCAATGTGATTTTTCTTTTTTTTTCTTTATTGGTCAGGGTATTATAAATGTGTCCTCATCTCCCAATAACCCCAAAGTGATTTTTCTTGAGATAGGAGGTAGGGACAACCAAATGATCACTGATTTGGCAAAATTAAAGCCTATCACAATAAGGAAAACAGAACATTTGCATGAAGAAAAAGTAATTTAAATCAGTAAAAGAGTGGTATTTAACAAATATGCCTCACTAAGAAAGAAGTGTATTGAATGCAGGCAAGACAATATACAAATATCTGTTGCCCACTATTAAATATCTAAAAAAACCTTTACTTTACTAAATAGGTCATGTTGAACTAATTGTTTTAGCCCTAAAACACCTCAGTAAATATTTTTAAAAACACACACAAAAAACCCCACAAAACTTTCAGGCTCTTCTAAAGCTTAAGTTCTTATTATGTAGTCATACATTTTGATTTAGAATTGGGCTCTAAATATACTATTGATTTCTTTTAAACATTTTAATTAATGTTTTGCATGCATGTAGTTTTTTCATTTGATTTTAAAGAGGGAGGAAGGGAGAGGGAGAGAGGGAGGGCAAGGGAGTACCCTAGGAATCTGCAGAAGGGTCACCTTGTGTATTCATTCAGCATACAAAGTATACTTTGCTGATGTTACTGAAGAAGGAACAGGACCCAGTGGGTCTGCCCTGGCATGGTTTGGAAATAGGATTCTTCTGAGGTATTTCAGGAAAAGGATTTTAGGACAGGCACATAGGAGGAATTTAAGCGGCAAGATTTATTAGAGTGAGCGAGGTCATACATACACCCTTGGAGAGGCAGAGAGCTGGTTGGCTGTAGTAGTGGCCTTGTGGACAGAGGCAAAAGGAGAGTCTTCTGCCACTGCTTGCTGTTACACTGATGGCAAGTCTGGTGGGGATCCTTAACAGTTTAGGAGAAAAGAAGGCAAAAACTACATTCCCAAAAGAAGGGCATGGGCATGCTCCAAGGAGGGTGCTTGCTGGGCTTTTGTCCAGCTTCTATATATTTCCATGAGTTCAGAGAAGAGCAGGCTTTCTTTCTAAAGTCTTCAATCTTTCTCCTGACTTTTTCCTGAATGGGGGAGGATAGTGCCCATACCCTCCCCCATCCAGTCTCTTTCCTGGATCTTCTGGGGTTTTGTGACCTTATCCTATTAGATCATTTCCCCAGATTTCCCCTGGCTAGTCTCCTCCCCCTTTATGGTTGCCATTTTGGCTTATAATGCTCATGCACTCAGTGAAAGGACTTCCCCGACCCTCTTCTTTCTCCCTCCCTGCACAATCAGGTGGAATGGTGCAGGTTGCTCCTGGGGTGACTGAAAAGTATCTGCCTGGAGTGACTGAAACTGTCCTTTTCTAGTTAATCCGGCTTAATCAGATGTCTGGTTCCATTTGTGCCCTTCCTTTTTGTTAATGTCTAATAAACTGCCTACTGTAACATGACCACAATAGAATTAAATTGGAAATCAGTAACAAAGCCTCCTGGAAAACTGCCAAATATTTGGAAACTAAGCAACACACTTCCAAATAATGCATGGATCAAAGGAAAATTAAAACCAAAGAATTTCAAAATTATTTATTAACTCATTTAAAAACAACAAATCCATTACATATAACATAACCTGATAGAAAATGTTCCCAAAACAAACAAACAAAAAAATCAAAATAAATGGAATTTTCTCCTAGCCCAGATAGCATAACAGAGAGTTTGTTTACTTTCCTTCATTAATATACTAGAAAACCAGATTAGATGTATGAAACAGTGGCTTTTTAGATACCGAGGAAAAGTAGCACAGGATTGTGGTTCCTGAAGGAAGGAAAACAAAGTGGTGAGCTCTCCAGTTCCTAGCGGCAGTTTTTAGGCATTGGGTAGGAGAACCCCAAAATTATCTGAAGGCCAAGATGGCTACAATTTGGGGGACAGCTTACCAGAGAGGAGAGAACCTCAGAGAGACAAGAGCTCTCTAGGATGCATAGAAGATCCTGTTAAGCTTTCGGCTGTCTAGCAATTTGCACACGAACGAGAGGAAAGTGCCTGAGACTAGGGAAAGGCTACTTGGAAGGATTAGCTCCAGGACAATTTCCGGAGCTCATATAGGGCTTGGAACAATTTCATCACAAGCCCTAGTACAAAAACAAAACAAAACAAAAACCCTCAAAACATATGGGGACATCAGACAGAATCCTCAGAAAGGTATCATTATTTTAGTAGCTGGGCTAATCTAATCTACCTTAGGGCCAGATAATAAACATTTTAGGCTTTGTTGGCTATATATGGTCTTTGTCAAATGTTCTATTTGTTAACACATCTTTATAAAAATATTAAAAGGCTTCTTAGCTAGAGAGCCATTCAAAAAATCTGCCATAGATTGGATTTGGCCTCTGGGCTGTTATTTGTTGACCTCTTTATACTAATGGTTGTAATAATTTCCTCTAATGAAAAGATTTTTTTAAAAATAGACTTTACGTTTTAGAGTAATACGTAATATTAAAGGGAAAATGCAGCAAGTTCCTATATCTCCCTGATGCACAGGTGCACTATCTCTTCTGCCATCAGAGAGATGCTGATGGCAGAGTGGTATACGGACACATCATTATCACAAAGTGCATAGTTTATATTAGGGTTCACTCTGGTGGTATATATTCTATGGTTTTAACAAATATATAATGACATGTATCTACCATTATCTTATCATATAGAATACTCACTGTGCTTTATTTATTGATCCCTCCTTTCTTCCTACTCCTGACAACCACTTATCTTTCCACTCTCTTTATAGTATTTTCTTTTCCAGAATGACATGTAATTGAATTTATACAGTATATAGCCTTTTCAGATTGTCTTCTTTCTCAGTAATATGCATTTTAGGTTCCTCTATGTCTTTTCCTGACTTGATAGCTCATTTCTTTTTAGCCTTGAACAATATTCCATTTTTTGGATGTACTATAGTTTATTTGTCAATTTACCTAATACTATAGTTTATCAACTGCTTCTTTTGGCAATTATTTAAAAAGTTCCTTTACGTTCTTGTGCATGTTTTTGTGTGAACATAAGTTTCAATATATTTGGATAAATACTAAGGCATGTGAGTGCTAGATCATAAGGTATATTTAGTTTTGTAAGAAATTGTCTTTTTAAGTCTCTGTACCATTTTGCATTCCCTCCAGCAAAGAATAAGAGTTATACTATTGCTTCTCACCCTCACCTGCATATCTATTGTTAGTGATTTGGATTTTTGTCATTCTAATAGTGTTTTGTTTAATGTACAATTATCGAATGACATATGATGTTGAGCATTTTTTCATATGGTTATTTGCCATCTGTATATCTTTTTCCAGGAAGTATCTGTTCAGATCTTTGGCCCATTTTTTTAATTGGGTCATTCATTTTCTTCTTGACTTTTGGAAGTTCTTTATATATTTTGGATAACAGTCCTTTATCAGCTATGTCTTTTGCAAGTATTTTCTCCTGGTCTGTAGCTTGTCTTCTCATTGTCTTCATAATCTGCCCTATTAATAATTGAAAGCAAGCCTTGGAATGACTCAGTTGATTCCAAGTAGCTTGATATTCTTCAGAACAAAATATAATACAATTTAAGGGTAGAACAAAATCTAGCAACCAAGAGAATAAAATTAATAGTATTTAGTATCCTATCGAAATTACCAGGAATTCAAAGAAGCAGAAAAATAAGATTCATGGAAAGGAGAAATTTTAATTAGTAGAACAAAACCCAGGAATGACAGATGAGACTAGTAGAAAGAAATGTTAAAATAGCATGTATAAATATGTTCCATATGTCAAGAAGAAAGAATTAAGTGGAGTCCTGCTGAGGTGAGAAATGAATGATATTAAAAAAACTCAAATGGAATTCATTTTATGATAAATATACCTGAATTGAAATATACACTGGATGAAGTAAAAACAGATTAAGATATATATAAAACTGAATGAAGATACTTTGTATTAATGTAGAATGCAGCTAAAGCAGTGCTTAGAGGGAAATGTTTAACATTAAATACTTCTATTAGAAAAGAGAAGTTTTAAATTAGTTATCTATGCTTTTACCTTAAGAAACTAGGAAAAGAAGAGCAGATTCCACCCAAAGTAAACAGAAGACTGGTAATATTAAAGGAAAGAGCAGAAACCAATGAAAGTGAAGACAGAAAAATGATTGAGAAAGTCCGTGAAACCAAAAGCTGGTTCTTTGTAAAGCTTAATAAAATTAAAAAATCTCTAGCAAGCCTGTTCAGGAAAAAAACAGAAAATAGAAATTACCAATTATATAATAAAAGCCTAAGCGACTATTAACGGCAGAACTACCAGAATGACTGGTTGCTCTGATGTGCACTGACCACCTGGGGGCAGATGCTCAACATAGGAGCTGTCCCCTGATGGTCAGTGTGACCCCACAGGCAAAGTGCCGCTCAGCCAGAAGGTGAGCTCATGACTGGCAAACACAGTGCGGTGGTGGGACCACAGCAGCACTAAGGAGCAGCGAGCCAAGCAGTAAGGAGCAGTGAGCAGGTGGTGGTAAGAGCGAGGGGTCCCGGACTGCAAGAGGGATGTCTGCTGCTCCCCATGGGGAGTGGGCCTAAGATGGCAGGCGGACATCCCCCAAGAGGTCCTGGACTGCGAGAAGGTGCAAGCTGGGCTGGGGACCAACCCCCTCCCTCCCTCACAAAGTGCACAAATTTTGTGCACCAGGCCTCTAATACCAGGAATAAAAGAGGGGTAACTAAGTATCCTACCAATATTAAAGGAATAGTAAAGGGAATATTGTGAATGACTTTTTACCATTAAATATGAGAACATACAAGAAATGGATGAATTCCTTGAAAGACACAAATTACTAAATCTTACTTAAGAAGAAATAGGTACGCTAACTAGTTCTATATCCTGTATCTATTAAATAAATTGAATTTTGCCCTATCCGGTTTGGCTCAGTGGATAGAGCGTCGGCCTACGGACTGAAAGGTTCCAGGTTCGATTCCAGTCAAGGGCATGTGCCGTGGTTGCGGGTGCGTCCCCAGTGGGAGGTGTGCAGAAGGCAGCTGGTTGATGTTTCTCTCTCATCGATGTTTCTGACTCTCTGTCTCCCTTCCTCTCTGTAAAAAAATCAATAAAATATATTTTTTAAAAAATAAAATAAATTGAATTTGCATTCCCAATGAAAACTCCAGGCCCAAATGGCTTCACTGGTGAATTTTATGAAACACATAAAGAAATAACACCAAACTCTACACAAATTCTTCTAGAAAATTGAAATGGAAGAAATACTTTTTATTTCATTTTAGTAGGCCCAAGTTTCCATGAAACAAAACCAGATGAAGACAGTATGACATAAGTTCTGGCCAGTATTCCTCATGAACATAGATGCAAAAATCCTTGACAAAATTTTAGTAAATGAAATCTAGCAGTACATAGAAAGGATAATACATCATAAACAAGTGGGATTTATCCTAAGGAAACAAGATTGGTTTAATATTAGAAAAATAATATAATTCTATTAACATACTAAAACACAGTATGTGATTCTCTAAGTAGATGCAGAATAAGCATTTGATAAAATTGATCACCCACTTATAATAAAACTTTCACTAAACTAGAATTTCTTCAATCTGATAAAGTATAGTTATGAAAAACTTACACCAAAACAGCATATGTAACGGTGAAATATTAAATGTTTTTTTCTCTGACTTGGAAAAAAGTAGAAATGTTTATTCTTATCACTTTTATTCAATATTGTACTATAAATCCTAGCCTGTGATAAGGCAAGAAAGAAATAATATATGATTTGAAAGGAAGAAATAAAACTTTTTATTCACAGTCAATATTATCTTTCACAAATAGTATAAATCTTAAAAAGATGAAAGAAAATGTGATAAATTTTATTAAAATAAAAAAACCTTTTCAGAAGACAAATATGAAAATGAAAGAGCAAGCCACAGATTACAAGAAAGTATAAAATATATATTTAACGAAGTTCTGGCATTTATAATATATAAAGAACTCTTTTTTAAAAAATCCTCATTGGAGGATATTTTCTTTATTGATTTTCTTAGAGTAGAAGGGAGGATGGGGAAGAGAAGGGAAAAAGGGAGAGAGAGAGAGAGGGAGAGAAAGAGAAAGAGAGAGAGAGAGGAGAGAAAAAGAAACATCGATTGGTTGCCTCCTGCACAGGAATCGAACCCTCGACCCTTTGATACATGGCCTGATGCTCTACCACTGAACCACACAGACCAGAATATATAAAGAGCCCTTACAGCCCTAACTAGTTTGGCTCAGTGGATAGAGAGAGGGTTGGCTTGTGGACTGAAGGGTCCTAGGTTCAATTCTGGTCAAGGGCACATGCCTGGGTTGTGGGCTCAGTCCCCATTGGAGGGTGTGCAAAAGGCAGCCAATCAGTGATTCTCATTGTTGATGTTTCTCTCTCTCCCTCTCCCTTCCTATCTGAAATCAATAAAAATATTTTTTAAAAAAGGACTCTTATGATTCAATAGTAGGGTATATGCCATATTTTTAAAAAGGGCACAGATTTAAACAGATTCTTCAGCAAAGGAAATATTCAGACACCAAATAACCACATAAGAAGATATGGTTAGTTTTACTAGTCATTAGTTTTTAGGAAAATATAAATTAAAATGACAATGAAATAATGCTATAATACTACACACTTATTTTAATTGAGAAAACACAAAAGGACAATACTAAGTGCTGACAGGATGTATAGCAAATGGAACTCTCATACATTGCTGGTGATAATGCAAAATGATATATTCACTTAGGTAAACAGTTTAGCAGTTTATTATAAAGTCAAACACCTACCATACATTCTATTCCTAGCTATTTACCCAAGACAAATGAAATATGTCTACGCAGATTTTTACAATCAGATTTATTGAGATATAATTTACAAAAAATTTTATCAGTTGTAAATGAACAGTTTGAGTGTTATAGACAAATGTTATAGCAATTCATTCATATTATCCTAAAATGAAAACAACCTACATATTCATAAACACTGTGATACATTCATATTCTATATAGTAAAGGTAATATTAAAATTGACCATCACTCCAACACACAAGACAGCTGCCCCCATGTGGTCAAATATGGCCACCACAAAATGTCTGGCAGGGGAGGGCAGTTAGGGGCAATTGGGCCAGCAGGAGAGCAGTTCAGCATTGATCAGGCTGGCAGGGGAGTGGTTAGGGGGTGATCAGGCTGGCAGGCAGAAGCAGTTAGGGGCAATCAGGCAGGCAGGCAGGCAGGCAGATAAGCAGTTGGGAGCCAACAGTTCTGGATTGTGAGAGGGATATCTGACGGGCCTAAATGGGCAGTTGGACATCACTTGAGGGGTCCCAGATTGGAGAAGGTGCAGGCTGTGCTGAGGGATGGCCGCGCCCCCCCCCCCAATCAGTGCACATGGATGTATCTCAGAAACATTGTTAACAAATTATTATTATTTAACAAATTAAAATGGAGAATACTGTATGATTCCACTTATATAAAGTCTAGAAAAGGCAAAAATATAGAACAGAGTGCAGATTGGTACTGCCAGGGACTGTGTGGAAAAAAAGGGGAGAACTGATTACAAAGGGTCATGAAGAACTCTTTTGGGTGATTTAAATCCTTCGTTTCATGATTGCATTGGTAGTTACATGACCATACATTTAAAAAACACACACATCAGTGTTCACTTAAAATTGATTAATTTTTGTGTAAATTATTTCTCAAGTCTGATTTTAAAAATTTAGTGAGAGGAATGGCATTCTTTTCTATTTTGGCAGATCTCCTTAATGTCTTGCTTAATAAAAGACATCCCAATTCTTATACTAGCTTCTGCATTTAAACTGTTGCCCTGTGTTATTTCTCTTAAAGTAATATGAAAAATATACAGTCTGTGAGATAGGTTATTAAAAAGAAGAAAGTTTCAATAAATGTTTAGATAATTGTGGGTATTCTTTGATACTACACTAAAATACGGCAGTATTATTTCACAAAGGTTAATTACAATAGAATTTAAAATTATGTTAATGAAGTTTTTGTACTTTAAGTACAGGCACTTTGGACCTTTTATCTGTGAATTTATAACATCTTTTTTTGGTTATTTGGTAAAATATTGGTTTATTGAGGTCCAAATGTTTGCATATTTCATGTATATATTATGATATTATAATACTAAGAAATAGCATTCCTTGCCCAGCCTGTGTGACTCAGTGGTTGAGTATTGACCGATGCACCAAAAGGTTGCTACTTTGATTCTCAGTCAGGGCACATGCCCAGGCTCAGTCCCCCGTGAGGGGTGTGCAGGAGGCAGCCAATTGATGTTCTCTCTCATTGATGTTTTTCTCTCTCCCTTTCCTTTTCTCTCTCTAAAAAATTAATTAAAAACATTCTTTTTTTGAAAACATAGCATTTCTTATTATCATTACCCATCTCAACAGCAAAGTATTGGTTAGCTGGCAAGCTCACAGTGGTGGATGCAGCAGTATCTCAGTGGTGTCACTGGAGATGGGGTGTGTCTGTCCAATCTTGGAAGAGGTTGGTTTTGGTCGTGTACACCCCTGGGTTTACAGGCAGACCCAGAAACATCTGGCTGTAAAAGCTGGTCTAAAAAAGAGTAATTACGGTGACTTGATTTGGCACTAGAAAGATTATGGTATTTCTACTTGAAGAGGCAGAAAGGGTGATATAATTCAGGTATTAAAAATCTTAAAGAATGTGATTTGGTTGAATGTGGGCTTATTCATTAGTTCCCACGACTATCTGAGCCACTTAACACTTTTAAGAGGTAAACGCAGGGCATCTAACCAGCAGAATGAAGATTTTAAACTCTATAAAGTACTCCTTGCCAAATGGCAGAACTTCTGAAATGAGATGAAGGATGAGTTTGAACTGGTTTATTAGTCACTAGAGGCTCAGTGTATGAAATTCATGCACTCGCAGGGCGGGGAGTGGGCAGGTCCCTCAGCCTGTCCTGTGCCCTCTTGCAGTCCAGGAGCCCTCGGGGGATGTCTTACTGACAGCTTAGGCCCCCTCGGCAGTCATACATTCTTAGCGCTGCCGTGGAGTCAGGAGGCTCCGGCCACCACCATGTGCTTGCCAGCTGTGAACCCAACTTCTGGCTGAGTGGTGCTCCCCCTGTGGGAGTGCACTGATCACCAGGGGCAGCTCCTGCATTGAGCATCCGCCCTCTGGTGGTCAGTGTGCATCATAGTAACCGGTCATTCTGCCATTGGGTCAATTTGCATATTAGCCTTTGTCTCTTGGCATTTTTCTTTTTTACCTTTTTTGATTAAAGTATAATTGACATACAATATTATATTAGTTTCAGATTTACAACCTAATGATTCAATGTTTATATATCTACAAAATTGTTTTTTGAGCAGTGATTATTGGACTTCTTGGGCCAAAGCCAGAGCAGTAGCTGCCATTTACTTTTTGGTTTCCAGCCTAGGTGTAGGAGTTATTAGATTTAAAAAGAAAATCTCTTTTAATCCTGGGATTTTATTGCTTCAGAAGATAAAGTCATTAAGCCTCCTTGGATGTTAATGAGATTACCTTTCAAGTTTCTTGTGTAATTCTGAAACCCACAATTCACAGGTACACAATGGAATGGCCTTACTAGGAAAACGGCCTACATCCGTTCTAAATAAATTCCAGAGACCCTGTGGGTGCTATTGCCCTAATAGAAACTACTATGGTGTGAGCCCATTTATATTTTTGATTCTGGGGAGGTGAAGCAGTACAAAATTATTATCCTTAAATGCATAGAGTTAAATAGGACTTGAAAGATCACCTAATTTGTAATCTTAGGATCTCACCTATTTCTAAAAAAGCTAACTTTCCAGTAACCTTATGGCCAACTTTTATTTCTTTTGCTGAAATTTTAACCAGTATCTTACTTAAAACTTATCAGATACTTTATAACCCAGGACCTTGGTTTAGTGGGAGTTTTCATATGGATACCATACACATAAACATATTAACATTAGGAGCAGTCTCTCCCTGGTGGCTAAAGAATGGCACACTTATTGATTGGGAATATTAAAATAAATGTGCAAATGGAGGTAAACCTGGCTCCTTCCACAGTGCAGGAGGGAAGTCATTTGAGCCTTCCTCAACTAGGATTTTGCTTGTGTAGATAAGAATTTTCCATTGCCATCAGTTACCTACATTTACCGAGCTGTAGCATAGCTCAAAGGCAGTGAATGGCTGGAATCCAGGAAGGGTAGCCCTAGAAAATGCATAGTTTTCCCTACACCCAGGTATTCTTAGTGTTGTGCTTGAGGGAAAGTACAGGTTACTGTATGAAACAATTTCAAAACTTTGTTTTAAAAGAATCATTTGCATTATGATTATTTCTAAAATGTATTTTTCCAGGATTTATGACATTTTGAATCATGGCTTTAGTGTATACAGATGCTAGATAAGTAAAGTGCAACCTAAGCTATTTGAGCCACGGTTCAGGTCACAAATAGATGTCCTCAAGTCATGCTCTAACAATGACTGGCTACTCTTTATTGAATAAATTAATGCATATTACTAATGGTAACCTAGAGGTCAGGCTTAAATTATTTTCAGAGGTGTTACGAGGTAGATTGGTGGAGGAAATGGCTTAGATTGCTAAAGGGGTTCTGATAGGAAATAAGTGTAAAGGGGAAGAAAAGGGACTTGAAATGGATACTCGTTTTTATAACCCAACTTTCCTAGAGGCTTCTGGTTTTATACTTAATTAATATTCACCTTAGTATTCTTTTGTGTCTTTGAAATTAGAATGGTATCTTAGAAATTAGAAGGTGTCTTTTGGATATATTTAAAAAAGCATGCCCTGGCCAGCATGTGTCTGTGGTTAGAGCATCAGCCCACGGACCTAAGAGTCATGGATTCAATTCCTGGTCAAGGGCATGTTACCTGGATTGCAGGTTTGATCACCGACCCCAGTCAGGGCTAGTGTGGGACGCAACCAATCAATGTTTCTCTCTGCTTCCCGCTCCCTTCCTCCAATGCAATCTTTCAAAGTCAGTGGGAAAAATATCCTCCAGTGATGAACAACAACAAAAAAGAAAGCAATATCTTTCATGTTCTGTCAAAAGCCTTTCTGGAGCATGGGGTTTGGGAAGAAACCTACAGTAATGAACTAGGACAGTCATGTTTCCATGTTTGTCGCTGAGGAGGGGAGGAGATAGATCGGAAAGGCTTCCACGGTCTCCCAGCACCTAACATTCTTGTGCTTGCCAGCTTTTTTATTTATTGCAGGGGATTCCCGAGGGTGCCGTTCTTGAGTGAGCATGTACATTTCTTGATGGTGATAGATGTATAATTTTTATAGTCTTTGCTTTACTGAGAAAATCTTTTTAATTTTAGGTAAAAAACATCAGAATGAATTTCAGCTTCTGGTGGATCAGGCCAAAAAAAGATATAAGAAAACTGTTGAAATGTCAAAAAAGGATACAAGAAAACTGTTGAAATGTCAAAAAGAAGATGAATCTACAAAA
>PVJC01043760.1:0-14384 GCA_004026665.1 Murina feae
TACCCCTGGGGCAGGCTGTTGCCCATCATCTGCCGGCGGAGCCGGAGCCGCTCCTGGATGAGCCGAAGCCGCTCCTGGCGGAGCTTCTGCTTGATGTGCAGGCAGTAGGGAACGGGGCATGCGTTTTCTCGGCATTGCTTGGCATGGTGGCAGCAAATGGCGATGAGCTGCTTGCACACTGGGCAGCCTCCATTGGACCTGCGCTGGCAGCCCCTGGTGTGCTGCACAAGCTGCTTCATCTTCTGGCAGGTCGGCTGCAAGCAGCCCACGTTGCGGCACTGGCAGGCGTGCAGCAGAGACTGGATGCAGCGCTGGATGCTCTGGCCCAGAGACTCCCGGGGTCTCCTGGGCTGTGGCTCACCCTGGTTGCCGCCCTCAGCGCCCTTTCCGGCCTCTTCATTCAGGCCCAGCCCCACCTTCACCATATTGTGGGTGTGGCCCTTCGTGTCGTAGCAGTTGATGCAAAGGTTGTAGTCGTTGCACTGGGTGCAGTGCCAGTGTGCTTCCATCTGCTGCTTGCACTCACTGCAGGTGTGGACACAGGGCTCAGGGCCCTGGCGGGGCAACTCCACAGACATCGCTAAGTAACTCGCTTTCGCCTCTTGCTGTTCCTCTTTCGCTTGTTCAGCGACCCTCACAAATTCCTAAAAGCATTAACAACAACAAAAAAAAGAAAACTTGAAGAAAATTGGCATAACTTCCTGGTTCCTCTTAGTAGCTGCCTAAAGACCTTACTACAATTCTTAAATTTTATTTAGTATTAGCTACAACCCTGGTTCTTTTCAAACATCAACCTGTCTGTGGTTCAACAAGGAAGAAAATATATGTAAAATATAACTCATTTTCTGTGTCATTTAGGGAAAACATATGACATCATATAAAGGAAAGTTTAAAGATGGGGTTGAGCTTTTAGTAGCAGCATAAAGTCTTTGAGTGGTCAAGGCAGCAGTTACATCTTCCAGGCATTCTTTTTCTTTTTTTCTGTCAGAATCCTGATAATTTCTGAGCAGACCTGTGAAATCTCAACCTCAATGCTCACAATTCTTCATAATTTTATCACTTACTAAGAATGTGAATGCAAATTCCAGGTGATTTTTAACCTCATTTCTTCTCAACAAATACAGCTTTGTTAAAATATACTGTATCCTAAGAAGCCAATTTTTTTTTTGCTTAACTGACACTGACATTCCTGACCTTGACCCAAATTCCTTTCCAATGCTAATTTGCCCAGTTATGAGGCCTCAACATTTTTCTCTTGACCTAGTTAACCTAATGTAAAAGATAACCATGAATACTCAAGCATCCCATAAATCTGAAGATGCTGAAATGCTCTCCTATTTAGGAAACCAAATGTAAATGCATTTAAGTTTATCATCACAATGACCCTCTTATAAGTCACAATAGGCTTGCATTTGAAGGGAGTTTTTAGTTTACACGTTTTTATTTGTCTGGGAGTATTCACCATCCTTGTATATTTATGAGGTGACGTGGTTTTCTCAATGTAAATACCTCTGACCTACTCTTTTCCTTTACTACCCGGTTCTATTGGAACTTTTAATGCATCTACTGTCCTTCAGAGGATTTCTGTCTCCTTTGTTCTTTGACTTCAGTTGATATTCTAAGACCTGAAAGTCAGGTACTTTCAAAGAGGAGAAAGAAATTAAGAGATGTTTAAAATGAATTGTTTGGATAATGGTTTCATTGCATTCGTATTAAGTGTAAGGAAGTGTGCTGAGTCCTAATTGCTGTTACAGAGCAATTACCAAGGCTATAAAGAAGTTAACAGCAGTGTTCTGGGATAAAGAAAAAACATATTTTAACTATGTATAAAATGAAATTTAACTATGTATGAAATTGTTTCTTTCCACTCATGTTTTCTGTGTATAGAGTCATGCACTCACATCTTGAGAGGCTAATAATCTAACTTCCAACCACACTCATTAACTTCGCTTTTTTGATGCATATATAATACTTTGCTTATTTGAATTCAAGTTTTTTAAATTGGAGACAAATTGCATGGTTTTACTTCGAGGAAATCTTGCATCTGCCCCTAACAGCATTCTCTTACCTACAACACCCATGGGCCACAAAACCACAAACAGGAGTTCTGTTTCTCTATTTTTTTTCTTTTATACCATATGGGGTAGATAGTACACTTCTATTTGACAGATAAAAATATACTTGAGGAGACTATATGTGGAATATATATTGGGATACAACTGAAACAAGAATTTTAAGGGAATATAGGCAAGCTTAGGGAATTTTTAGAATTGGGGTCCATGAAAAAACACAGGGAGAAGATACATTTCCATAATACAAGGTAGCCATGGTGCAGTTACATTCCCATAAGACAAGGGGACTGGAAGTAGCCAAAAAAGGTCTATATTTACAAATAAAGGAGGAAGAAAGCCCACAGGGAACAGGAAGACCATGAGGGAGGAGGGCCTCAGGAATCACTATAGTAACCAATTCAAAAGGGAATATTGACCTATCAGAAGGGATATCAGGACACGGGAACTGCAGCCTTTGTAAACCATGGAAACAGGAAGTTGGTGGGACCCTTTCCCCATCCCCACATGGGAGTCCACTCTGTGGGACTCTTTCCCTCTCCCTGTGTGGGAGTCGGTACTTGTTTTTCAATAAATCTCCACCTTTGCTATACCTCCCTCTGTCCATGGACTCATTCTTCGACTCCAGCAGACAAAGAGCCCAGGTTCCAGTCCAAAAGTTCCGTATCACAACTTAAATGTAGCCTCTGACTGAACATCAAAGAGTATTATGGACATGTTGTTATACTAATAAGAAATATTTGCTGCCTGTTTCCTAACATGCAGCAAAGGCTCCAATAATCAGAAGGAGCCAGATGGAGATGGAAACAAGAAATGCAGCTGGCCCATCTGCCAAACACACTGACTCTAGCATGCAGTCTGAGGAGAACTCGATGACTTCCCTTGGATAATCAACCTTATTCCCGAAAGTAGTCTGTTCTCTTGGCTTGCAATGTAATAAGCTCATAAAAATAAGCATTTATCAGGCATGCTATATATTGTAAAATGCAATGCCATGACTTTTTTTTTAGCAAGAATGGTACCGTTATTCAGTTGCTTAGTGATATTTTTCCTGCTTGCTCTAGTACAAATTGAATCTCATTTGTTCTTTTCTGCCTACAGACTTATTTACAACCAGTTATATCATTCTCTTTCCAAACTGTGTTTTATAGCTCCTTCCAAATTGATATGATCTGCCAATCTAATTCAGACCCTATTTGCCCTGTATTTATGATCAGAAATCCACTTAATAGAGCCAAGACTCATTTTCTGGTACTTCAAAGGTCCTACTTTCATCTATCATCCTCTACATTTATGAACTCTTAGTTTGTTTTTAATCCATTTTACTATGTTCTTATCAAAACTTATTTGACAATTTGTATACATTTACTTGCACCACTATATCAACCACCTTATTGAAACTTAGACATTTATTATCCATAGTTCTCGCTCCATACGCTAATTTCATAATCTGTCAAAAAAAAAAAACTACCCACAAACAAATCAACTTTGCCCAGCATGATTTACTGTAAATGATTCCACTGTGTTTATTTTGCATGAATTTCATTGTTCTCTAGATGTTCATAGAATTTCTCTCACGCAGTTTTATTAGTGACTAAGACATGTTTTGTGCTTGGGGAAAGGCTAAGTGAGTCTTTTGAGGAAGGTGTTATTAACTCTTTCAGGTAAATTAGAGTAATTTGGTAAAAGTAGCAATTATAGATGGACACATATATACACATGCACACACAGAAACATAATCAAATTCTTGCACTTCCCCATGATGTGAACACAATAGTAAGAATAATGATTTAACTTTTTATATATCTTGTTCCCACCTACATATATTCCTTTAAAGTAAAAGGCAATTAAATTATTTAAGAGTTATTAAATATTTTAGTACATGCATTCACAAATTTCCAAACATGTTAAGTACTCCTGTGTCTACTAGTTATTTATTACAACACAAGAATTAAACTTTCATTGCTGATTCACCACTGTTCTACTTAGCATCACCTTCACTGCATTTGAGCACTTGGGGTGCTCCAGTGGAACTCTGACATACAGAATTGAAAAAAAAGCTAAACACCTGGCTGTCTTCATTCTGGATCATTTTGTCACCACCTTGCATCCTTTATTGTACATTGTTCTCTATGAAGGTGCCTCCTTCAGCTTCTGCCTGAAACTTATTGCTCCAAGTGGTTCATAATCAGATCTCTCCATGGATCTGAATGGGAAACACACACTATTCTCCCCTAACACTGTTTCATTCTCTTTCCATGTGGCTATAGCACAAACCTTCCTCTTACGATTACACTAGGGGCCCGGTGCACAAAAATTTGTGCACTCAAGGGGATCCCTCATCCCGGCCTGTGCCCTCTCGCAGTCTAGGACCCTTCAGGGGATGTCCGCCTGCTGGCGTGCCTGGCAAGCCTGGGTGAGGGGCTGAGGGCCGTTTTCAGACTGCCCACATCTCCCATTGACCCAATGTCTCAGTGAGGCTGGCTGGAATCAGGTTTCTCGGGTTTATTTATATTCTATAATTGAAACTTTGTTGACTTGAGTGCAGGCCTAGTCAGGCAACAAAGCCTCCTGTTTGCTTCAGCTCCATGGCTGCTATAATTGAAACAAACATTGTTGCCTTGGCAGAGGCCCAGCGGGCCTAGGCAGGCAGTTTCAGCTCCATTGCTATTGCAACGGAAGCCTGTTTGCTCTAGCTCTGTGACTGCTGGCTGCCATCTTGGCTGGGTTAATTTGCATACAGCTGCTCTGATGGGCTTGTGGGCATGGCTTTACTGGTGGGTGTGGCTTAGGTGTCTCAGGGTGATGGTTAATTTGCATGTTACTCTTTTATTAGATTAGATTAGCAAAAACAATGGTCATAAAAATAAATCAGTTGAGCCATAGCTGGTTTGGCTCGGTGGATAGAGCGTCGGCTTGCAGACTGGAGGGTCCCAGGTTCAATTCTGGCCAAGGGCACATGCCTGGTTTGTGGACTTGATCCCCAGTGTGGGGTGTGCAGGAGGCAGCCAATCAATGATTCTCTCTCATCATTGATGTTTCTACCGATTTCTCCCTCTCCCTTCCTCTCTGAAATCAATAAAAATATATTAAAAAAAATAAGTCAGTTGATATAATTCATCTCATCTAGAATATCTACACGTAAGCCATCTTTGAATCTCAGTTTGGGATTATGGTAGATTTCCACAGGTACTAAGGCATATGTATGTGGATGGGATTAGGAAGAACTTGCTGTATTAGTAAGATTGGGGTTTCAGTATATAGTTTCCAAATCCTATATGGGGCATCAAAAATTGATCTCCTGGCCATACTGAACTAAGGTGCAAATAACAGTGTTCTGATATAATTTCTGAAGGTCTTTGTTACCGCATTTCTCCTGTAAGACCTAACTGGTTAAACTTCCTGGTTGTATTATAATGAAACAAGTATTCCTTATGAAAGTACTATGTTTGAGACATAGTGCAGAAATTGTGATTAAACATGACTGCAAACAAGAGGGAGATTCACAGATAAAGTCTGTAGAAAGCATTTAGAGGTAGCACAGAGAAAGGAAGGATTAAGTCTGCTTTGAGGAATATGATTTAAACTAGAAGTAAAAAACAAAAACAAGTTTATTCTGGACTTCAATTTCTTCATTTTAAAATAGAGTTTAACCGTACCAATTCTAAATATATGGCTGGGAAGAGTCCTTAAAGTATTTCAAGATGTGAAGAAATTATTTGCTCAAAATGTGAAGAAGGCCTGAGTATACTATCTCTATTTTCTCACCCCCATTCTTCCTGGAACTCATTCAGTCATGCATTAATCTCTACTTCTTTCTAGAAACTTCTTTTGGTGAGATTACCAGTGATTTATACTTTGTTAAATCCAATGGCCAATTTTGGGTTCTCATTTTCTTTATCATTTGATAGCATTTGACATTCCTAAAACACTTCACCTTTTAACTTCCATGATTGCATGTTCTCATGGTTATCCTCCTTCCTTAACAAGGTTGCCTATGCTTAAAGAATAAGAGGTTTCTATTTGTGAAGCAATTAATATACTGTGGTGTCATTAAACTCACTCAGGCTTCCTGCTTCACTGGCATGTTTCCGTGATGTAGAGCAGAGCATCCCATCCACCAGCACCATTTGAGACTCCCAGAAGCTGCCCCCAGGATGTAAGAGGACAAGAAGCTACAGAAAAAAACTATGTATATCTGGAATGAAGACCTAAATGGCTGAAGGGGAGAGGAAGACAGCCCTGGAAATGCTTCAGGCAGTTGGAGCAGATAGAGACTGTGTGGTATTTGTTTTGCATGAGGAGGACCATACCTTAGGAAATTCTTTTTGTTACATGATCATGAAGAACCCATAAGTAGAATTTGTGGTTACACTACAACCCATCCTTCAGAGAGTAAAATTAATTTATGCAGACTAGAGGTGCTCTTCCAGCTGTTGAGCCATTTCAGAGATGCCTGAATGCCTGCCAACGTGTGCTTGGCAAGTTTGAGGCTAGTATAAAGGAATATAAGGAACAAAAAGCAAGCAGAAATGAATCCACATTCTAGTCCCTTGTGTACTATACAGGGAGGAACATCCTCCAGGATATTCTCTTCATGATCTTGCAAAACCGAGAAGTTTTTATTACAACGTGATCTGTTCTTCAGGAAAGTGTGATTCTAACTATTATTCCCTTATAGCTGTTGGAACCCCTGCAAGAACCTCTGTATTCTGCTAATAAATTCCCTCTTTAAAATAAACTAAAAAAACAACAACAGCCCGGCTAGTGAGGCTCAGTGGTTGAGCATTGACCTATGAATCAGGAGGTCACTGTTCGATTCCTGGTCAGGGCACATGCCCAGGTTGTAGGCTCAATCCCAGTGTGGGGTGTGCATGAGGCAGCCAATCAATGATTCTCTCTCATCATTGATGTTTCTCTCTCTCCCTATCCCCTTCTTTCTGAAATCAATACAAATATAATAAAAAAAAAACCACTAAGAATACTATATTTAACTACTGTTCTCCTCAAGTGCCTTAAATGTATACAACAGTTATTTTGGATATGAAAACAAAGTCCCTGTGGAAAAAAACATGGTTTGTCCAAGGGCCAAAGGAAGCTAGAAGGACTACGGTGCAGACTGATGTGTCATATGAAATGTAATTTGAAAGACAAGCAAAAGCTACATCATACAGGTCTCTAAGGGTTCTGATATGAAGTCTGACTTCCATTCTGTGCATCATGGGGCATTATTGAAGTACTTTAAGCACGGGAGCTGCATAAACTGATTATGTTTTCACTGTATACACTGATTAGTCCTCAAGAAAAATTGCTACAGATACTCTTTTGGGGGTTATTCTCACTAAAATTCCCACCCACCCCCCACTGCCAGATAACTCTGTGAGAAAATTACTTTCATACCTACAAAAATCTCAATAAATTTTTAGTATCAGAAGTTGAAATATGAACAAAGAGCTGAAGCACATGAAAGATGTGGTGAATGTGTTTCACATAAGTAAATGAAAATATAAAAGAAAATATTAAAATATTTTTATTTTTAAAATATAGAAGTAAATACTGAAGGATACAAAGGAAGTATGGGGAACTGTCAGAAGAAAACATAAAAGTAAAACTATAATTAATGTAGTCAGAAGGATAAGGAAAGATACCATATCTACTAAACAAGAAAATAATAATATGACAGGATGAATGGTCAGAGAAAAATAACAATAGGATAGCTGAAATAAATAATATAGTAAAGATGATAAAACCTACATAGTGGCTAGTTTCCTGGAAAGTAGAATGAAAAGAATGAATACTAAAGAGAAAAAAAAGAAACCAGATGCCCTGACTGGTTTGTCTCAGTGGATAGAGCACCAGCCTGCGGACTGAAAGGTCCCAGGTTCTATTCCAGTCAAGGGCATATACCTTGGTTGCGGGTATATCCCCAGTGGGGAGTGTGCAGGAGGCAGCTGATCAATGTTTCTAACTCTCTATCCCTCTCCCTCCCTCTCTGTAAACAATCAATAAAATATATTTTAAAAAAAGAAACCATAGAATTGATTTAAGTCAAATATCCAAGTAAGTGATATTCATTCCTATAAACACAATCATTAAAAGAGACTAGAGCTCTGACTGGGTATTTCTGTTGGTTAGAGGTTCATCCTGATGGGTTGTGAGTTTGATCCCTAGTCAGGGCACATACAAGGAGCAACCAATGAATGCTTAAAGCAGTACAACAAGTCTCTCTCTCTCTCTCTCTCCCTCCTTTCCTTCCTCCCTCCCTCTCTCTCTCTCCTTTCCTCTCTTTGTCTCCTTTCCTCTCCTTCTCTTTTATTTTTTAAATAAAAGAGTAGAGGAAATTATCCAAGAAATTATGTAAGAAAATAAAAGAAGTGTCCAGACTGAAAATTTTTTAATCCGTAATAAACTAAGACATAGTGAAATTTCAGAACATGGGTGCCCAGCAGATCATTAAAACTTTTAGAAAGAAAACAATACCACATATTAATAAAGGAGAATGGATAATATGGTTGATACCATTGTAATAACCTGGCTATTATTTAACAGGAAAGGAGTGAAAGGGGAGGCCAGATAACATAGACGTGCCACTTATAAAGCTTTGCCAAAAAAGCTGTATTTAACATTCTCCAAGTCTGTTCCCCACTGGTCATGGAGGAAGGGACTGGACAAAGGTAGTTTAGAGGCATGCCCAGTAAGGCCTGAGTGACATGGGAAGATGTTTGCCCATCAATCACACCTGAAAGTGAGTAATTGGCTAAAATAAGCATGGCCACTGCAAGCTCGAGAAACCTGAATATATTAACTTCCAAACAAAGGAAGTTCCCTCATGCTCTCTCCATTCCCCACGCCCACCCCTCACGCATGAACGTACATGCTAGGCCCTCTTGGGTTTCCTGCTGCAGGGCAATGCACTCTGCTCTGCCCACATGGCACATGGCCATGTGGAGCTCCACACATGGACAAATGGTCTTTAATTCACTGAATACTGAACCACATCTGGCTGCAACATGGAAGGAAGCTCTAGACACTGGTTTGGCTTCTGGCTCTACTGCAACCCCAGCTGCCCCTTTTCCAGGACTGGCTTAAGGGGCAGGGGACTTTGGAACCAGAGAAATGTAATACCATGTAAATAAAGCCTTCTTCCACATCCCATCCTCCAGTGGGAGCTTCTGAAAATGCTCATTTCACTGGTGCCCCAAGAACCGCACTGACATGAATGTCTGAAAACTCTGGCCCATCAATTCTTCAGGCAGCACAAGGACATGGCATTTTTCTAAAGCCAGAATGAAAGCCCAAAGGCAAAGGAAGGGAAAAGAAAACACACATTTAATTTGGGGGAGGGGTGTTTATTAACCCAGACTTTAAAATCCAAGTCAATTGATTGATTGATAATAGAATAAATATGTGATAAGATGCAAATACCCTACTTTGTTTTAACTTCCAGAAACCTTTTATTCGGAACTTCATGAAGCATGCTTCTAGGGGGGAAAAATAGAGTAAAAGAAGAGAAGGATATAGAAAAATAGGAGATGCAACATGGAGGGGCAGCAATGTTGTCTTAGAATAAGGAAATAAAGCTCCAAAATGAATGGTTACTGATATGGTCTGAAGAGGAAACAATCCTCCTCAAAAAAGAGAAACAAAAAAAGGAAGAAATCGAAGAACTAAATTCAACCCATGTATGAAAGATTACTGTAAGTCCTGTGAGAAAGAAATGCTGGAACATTTTGTGGAAGATGATGTAGATTAAGGATAAGAAATAAGCAAATATATGCAAACAAACATACATGGCAATGATTTACTCTTAGAAAAGCAAAGCACCAGCTAAGAAGGATATATTTATACTGCACTACTTGGCAAAGCAGTGAGAAAATATTTGATTCAGTAAAATGCTTTACATATATACACATATATTAAACATATTCACCATTCCAATTGAAAAGTTGTTTCGTTTAAGTGCCAAGTGATCCTGCTTCTTTTCATCAATGTATACTGATTTGCTACTTCCATCAGTTTTCTAAGTCTAGAATAAATTCACAACATTGTCTGCTATTATTTTTATGAAAATAAATAGGAATACTTATTTTCTTCCAGAAAAGATGACTTGGGGATGATCAATTGTCCTAACTCTTTTATGCTTTCAAATAGTTTTCAGGTTCCTTTAATGTATTATGAAAGACTAGAGGCCTGGTGCATGAAATTCATGCATGGGTAAGATCCCTAGGCCTGGCCGGTGATCAGGACGGATCAGGGCCTTCAGGCTGCCAGCCAGGGCATTCCTTCCCTGGCTTCCAGGTTCTGGCTGGGGCTTTTCTTTCACTCTGTGCCACCCCCTGGTGGTCAGTGCACATCATAGAGAGCAATCAAACTCCTGGTCTCCCAGTCAAACTCCTGAGGGGATACTTTGCATATTAGTCTTTTATATCTAAACTAATAAAAGCGAAATAGTAAAATTAACCGTTTCTCCGAGACAGGGTAAGCCACGCCCTCCAGCCAATCAGAGCGGCTGTATGCAAATTAGCCCAGCCAACATGGCGGCCGCCACTCACGGACCTGAGTAAATGTTTAGGCAGCGTCCGTTGCAGCAGGAGCGAAAGCGATACTGTTTTCGGCCCTTGGCGGGCAGGCTCTGAAACATGTTTCAATAATGTAACAATCATAGAATCCTCAGGAGCTGAAGGGAACAGCAGCCTGGCCTGCCTTACTAAGAGTAACAAAGTCTCATTATAGACGCTGCACTGCGAGGTGAAGCAGAGGAGGTTTCGTTACCTCAGCCCACCTCAGCTTAAAGGAACAGTAACCTGCGTCCAGCCGGCCTTGCTGGGACGTTGGGTCAATGGGAGCTGTGGACAGCCTTAAAGCCCGTCACCCAGGCTGGTCAGGCAGCCAGCAGGTGGACATCCCCCGAGGGGTCCCAGACTGCAAGAGGGCACAGGCCGGGCTGAGGGACCCCCCGAGTGCGCAGAGCGGCTGCAGGGCGGGACAGCGCAGGACCCAGGACCCATGAGTGGGAAAGAGGCGGCAGGGTTGGAGGGCACCAGGAAGCGGGTAAGAGGCGACAGGGGGGGTTCTTGGCCTGCTTGGTGGCTGCCCAGGCCCTTGGCGGGGCACCGGGGAGTGGGAAAACAAGGCTGCAGGGGCCGGGGTCCTGCTTGGCAGCTCCCCGACCCCTTGGCGGCACCGGGAAGTGGGAAAGGAAGGCAGCAGGGGACGGGTGAGTGGGAAAGAGTTGGCGGCCTGCTTGGTGGCTTCCCAGGTCCCTTCCGAGGATCAGGGAGCAGGAAAAAGCTGGCCTGACCACGAGGCGGGGTTTTCCCTGCTTTCTGGTGGCTGGAGGAAGATGGGCAGTAGGCAAGCTTGGGAGGCAGGCCGCACCCAGCCCTGGCCACGCTCAAAAAAGAGAACAACATGCAGGGGAGGGCAAGAGTCTGAGAGATCATCATAGAGGGGTGCCTGCTCCAAGCCTCCACAGTGTGCCTGGGGGCAGGCCCCCGGTAGGTAGACACACACAGGAGGACTGCTCCGAGCCTCAGATGCGGCTGGGGGCAGGTCCCCAGTGGTGACACACACACACACACACACACACACACACACACACACACACAAAAGGTGCCTGGCAGACTGGGGCCATCATAGGACATCCACTGAGGGGTCCCAGACTGTGAGAGGGCACAGGCCGGGCTGAGTGCACAAATTTTTGTGCACCGGGCCCCTAGTATATAGATAATTGCCAGAACATGTCTTGTGTTTTCTCCTTAAGGAAACCATTCTCTAGATGTCCTTGCAGGAAGTTATAATTTCAATTGTCTTTAGCCATGTAAAATATCCCTTACTGTGATCAATTAATAATGGTGATTTAAAGAGTTATCAACCTGAGAGGCATTTACTTGAAAAGGTGATTTGCATTAAAGAAAGGTGATCTTGAAGTCCTTTCTATTAAACCAGAAAATAGTAATTCTATATAAAGCAAAGCTTTCATTGTCTGAAAACAAAATTACATTCCTGCTTGCAATGCCTTTAGCAATGAAGCAGAAATAAGTAATTGGTTTTGAGCAGTTTTAAACAAGCATTACACAATTCTAATAATGTATTACTAACAAAATGCTCCTTTTTAACATTTCTTTTAATAAATTGTCATGATGATCAGATAGAAGGAGAAATGGTATTCTATTATCTGGATGATCTTGCATCAAAAAGCAAGGGCAAATGACCTAAGAAATATTAGTCACTGAGCATGGTTTAAAGAAAAGGCTTTGTAGCCATGGCAATAACTACCATAGAGATTTTGTATCCTTAATTAATGTAATATGTAAGTATATAGCCCTTTGTAAAAATAATTGCTCCATCTCATTCATAAACATATCTATATGAATATATAATATGAACATATAAATATACTTGAGGCCCAGTGCATGAATTCATGCATGGGTGGGATCCCTTAGCCTGGTCAGCAATTGGGGCCAATTGGGGCCGTCTTGCCTAGTCCCAGTCAGGGCCAATTGGGGCGGCCGGCCAAGGGGGAGGGACCCTGAGAGATTGGCTGGCCATGGGAGGTTGGCTGTGGGAGCGCACTGACAACAGGAGGCAGCTCCTCTGTTGAGCATCTGCCCCCTGGTGGTCAGCACACATCATAGTGACCAGTTGAACAGTCACTTAGGCTTTCATATATATAGCTATATATAGATGTATTATATACATTCATCAACAAAATCAGAATTATTGAAAGTAAAAGATTGTTTTTAGCACTTTTACTAGATTTATGAGTTCTTACAGAGACCTTTATACCAAATATGTTTGGAGTAAGATTTTATGTTAACAAATTATGTTATTAACAATTATAGGTATTATTAACAATTATGTTTATATAATTAGCAATTATATAGAGTCACTTCTGAACAAAGCAGGGGTTATGGGCACCAACACCCATGCAGTAGAAATCTTCATATAACTTTTGACTTCTCCAAAACTTAACTATAGTCATCCCTTGCATTCATTCCTTCAGAACCTTCATGGCTACCAAAACCCAGGGATGCTCAAATCCTTCTTATAAAATGGCCTAGACTAATGCATACAGTTGGCCCCCCACATAAGTAAACTCACAACTGCTGATTGAAAATATTGTTTTTGCCCTAGCAGGTTTGAGCATTAGCCTGTGTACTAAAGGAGGTCCTGGCTTTGATTCTGGTAAAGGACAAGTACCTCAGCTGGAGGAGAAACAAGATGGCGGCATAGGGTAGACACTGTAAATGCAGCCGTGAACAACTATTTCAGAAAAACCACGAAAAGAACACACGGACACCACTCGCACCCACAGGAAGGCTGGCTGAGTGAAAATCCTACAACTAGAGAAGAGTCTGAGACTCAGAGGAGCAGCGGAAGCAAAGTACAGAGGTACGGAGGCGCGCGCACGGGGCTCGGGGAAGGGCTGGCGCTGGGGGACACGGTTCTTTTCCAAAACGGAGAGAGCCACAAGTCCCCAGCGGCTCTGAACTCCAGTTCCAAGCGAGTTTCTGAGGACCCAGACACCCGGAGAAGGGGGACTGACTGGCACTGGGAGGAAACCCAAAGCGGGTTTCTCTCAGCGTTGCTTGCAGCAATTACCGTGGGACACAGAGACCTGGTGTCTCTCAGCTCAGGGCTGAAAAGCACCATAGCTATTTGCTCCGCCCTGCCCTGCAAACTCCCCGAGGCTCACCCCTCCCAAGCTGCATCAGAGGCTTTTGCATATAAAAGACTGAGTAGCCTAAGGCAAGGCTAACTCAACACCTCCTTAAAGATACAGGAGCCAGCCCCAACCCAGTGGCCAGAGTGGGACTAACCTAAACAAAACAGATCCACAAGGAACACACTTGGGGCAGATGCAGTGAGCATAAAAGCTCCACTGAAACAACTCTTGCCCCGTAAGGGTGTCTCCAGCACAGAAGTTCTCCCATTGTAGACACAGCCGACTCTCATAACCAAGTGGCTTAGAGGTTAATCCCTCGCAGTGATCGCCTAAATCAGAAAGGGAAGCAGCCAAAATGCAGAGACAAAACAGGTCACAAATGACAGAAATGGAGGAAAGAAAACGACAGGATATAGAGTTCAAAACCACGGTTATTAGGTTTTTCAAAAAAATGCTAGAGACTGCCGATAAATTTAGTGAGATCCTCAATGAATCTAATGAGACCCTCAAGGATATGATAAAGGACCAACTAGAAATGAATCATACACTGACTGAAATGAAGAATATTATACAGACATCCAACAGCAGATGAGAGGATCGCAAGAAGCAAGTCAAAGATATGAAATATGAAGAAGCAAAACCCACCC